>WBMW01005529.1:91507-106646 GCA_013396635.1 Penelope pileata
CTTCCCTCCTTCCCTCCTTCCCTCCTTCCCTCCTTCCCTCCTTCCCTCCCTTTTTTTTTTTGTGGTAACTGTAAGGATCTTAGTAAATAGTCTAATACATTAATAATGACATTTTCCTACACAAAGTTCATTAGTTCCTCAGAATTTTGGTTTTCCTCTCTTGTAGCAACTTATCATGACCAAGGATAAGCGTTCTTAGAGTCTTTTTAAGACTGTGTGATGTGTCTGCATTATAAACACGTAATGGTTATTGCTTATCTGTCCTCAAGCAATTTTCTTTGTGAACACTGGAAGGTTGAGATCTTAGGTACAGGAACTAAAACCTGATGTAAGCTTATAAGGTTTCAGAGAAAGCTAAAAACTCATATTTTGTGATGTGCTGAGGGCTATATCATTATCTAACAATGCAAAACTCAAACTACTGTGTAACTTCCTTTGCTTCTAGCCTGTAAGTGCCTTTTTTATAATTGAAGACTGATACTCACTTGAGGAATTGCATGAATATTCTAGTAAATGCATATGTCTTCCAAAATTCTGTATTGCCACAAAAACAGGTGATCTTCAACTTTTAATCAAAATTAGTCACTGCAATTAGAATTTAAATTGTTTTGTTATAAAAACTGAATTCATTTTTTTACAAAATAAGAGTACTTCCCACCATAAGAAGTATTTCTTCACTAGTAAAACGTACAAAGATAATATACTTACTGCATATTTCTGTTGTGAATTGTGAAAGGGAACACTTAAATCTTTTGTTGTGAACTGATGTTTAGGGAGAGCACTTAGTCACTTAAGATGGAAAAAGTAGTAAGTGCTGGTAATATGAACTCATGACGAGGCTCAAGAGAGCTCTGTTACATAAAGTTCATTAGTTATTCAGCTGCCTCCATCTTGTTCAATGTCAGTGAACTAATCAGTAAGACTTTGTACATCTTGAGTAGCCCATACATGAAGTGGAAATTACACTTTTGCAAGTTATTTTGAGATCTGTGGGTCAGAACAGACTATCTAAATGTAGTGTAAATTTTGCTGGTTATATATTTCCATTAAATTAACTGCTGTGACTTCAGGAATACTCCACCTGAGTGTGTGTCTACTCTAAAGAAAGATGTTATAAATTAGACAATTGGACATTCTAGTGTATTTATGCAATTCTTTTCTAAGACAATATTGAACTACAAAAAAAGAAAGAGGAGTTTGTTTTGTTTTGTTTTGACATGGTCTCAGCAGAAGAATTTATTTATTTTTTGTTTATTTTCTGTTGGACATTCTTATTTTTGAGACCTCAAAAAAGTACAGTGATGTAATTTCTTGTCTAGGTTCTTTATCAGATTGAAGACTGGAGTATGAAATACCTACAGTGTGACAATTCTGTACTTTCAAAACACTATTGTGAAGGAATAACTTCATCTATTCTTTTCAATAGATTTCTTACCACATGTTTACAAAAAGAAAACACTTTCTTGACAGTGTTTTCTCTAGTGATTGTTTTTGCTCCGTCTCTGCTTATTTTACAACTAGTGGTTCAGATGTATTCTAGTTTGGGGGCTTATCGAGCTTGTACCTGACACATTCCAGTGAGATTCTAAACATTCAGAATAATAATGTTCAAATAATGCTTTGAAGGTCTTTTCGGTTTTGCACAATACCTAAATGATATTTTATATCTGGCTTGCTAAAGCTAACAAAAAGGCATCCTTTCCTCAGTATACAAAAACTTTAAGACTTTAATGTCCTTTTGAGAGCCTGTTTCAGCAGAGTGTTTGGAAGAAGGGCCTGCATCTCCTCCTCAATGTTTAGACAGCTCTAACTCCCTTCACATAAACTGTGCTTTATTATAATAATATGGGTATTCCCAGTAGTAGTTGTGATTAGAAATACAGTTTGAATTGTGAAAATGTCTGAGAATGCATAATCACTTTGAATTTACCTAAAAGAACTGAGGAGGACTAAGTATAACTCATAACATTAAAATTGTGTTAACAGTACTTGTGTGACTTGCTAAGTGAACAATTTTAAGCTAGTAACACAACTTTTGGAGGCAATGATATTCTACATAGAATTTAACTTGAACCATATTTTAAGCTGAAATAATGATTTTAATTTCATGTCCAAAGTGCCAAAATTGAAGATCTGGTTTAGTGTTGTGAATGTATCAAAGTAAGGTCTGAAGTAAATGCCAGTGAAATTCACTTGGTACTTGGAAAAAGCATGATGATGCTATTGCTTGTCAAGATTTCCAGCCAAATTCAGCTGAATCTTATTAAATGGCAATAAATGTGCGGTGTCAAGAGATTTTGACAAATACAATAGATATTTGCTTTTTAGGTTGTCTAAACTTCATTATTGACTCTCCAAAATCTCACAAGGTCATTTTTTATAACATTTCTAACTGTATTACATCTAAATAGTTTATGTTTTGGAATGAGTCTTTTTCATTTTTTGGAAAAACAAAACAGAACAAATTACCAAACCAACACCATTAGTTGAATAAAAAAAATCATTAGTGTTAATTTTTTTTATAAATTATTTTTATTGGAAGAAGTTTTCTAATGTTTCAGGTCAACAGGTTTTTATTAGGTAGTCACATTAAACTATTTCACGTTTCCCTGGAAAGCAGAAGGTCTTAAAAATGTTGATCATTTTCCCTCTTTTTCTTTATGCTTCTGTAAGGTGCCATCTCATTGTATCTGGCAAGAGTCAGGTACTGCAGAGTCTTGTCTCCTTAAGTAGTTACTGTGATAATAATAAAGTGTTAAAGACCCACTCTTTCCAGGCACATCTAGATGCTATCATCTAGTTCTTTCATCTGCACATTACTATATGGATTTTTTTAAAGATATTTAAAGCTAATATGTGTGATATTGAGAAGGACGCATTAACTTGGGCACAACCTTTTGTTTTGCCAGCTACATGATTTCCCAGACAGATCCAGCTTATGTTTAGTTTGGAGGGCAGACAGCTTTTGTCCGTTTTGCACTCATTCAAACAGAGGTTACTCCAGACTCTAAGCAACAAAGTAGCCCAATACTCCAATTTTCTGCCTTGACCTGATTGGATCCTGGGAAAATGTAGTCTTATCTATAAGTGGAAATTGCAGAGATTCTGCCTTGGCAAGCATGAGACAAGAAACTTCACTTTTCTTGAGGAAGTTAGAGAGAAGATAGAAATAATTCTATTTTTAGAAGCAAGAAATGGGAACTTGAAATTTGTCCCAGTGTCTAATTAAAGAAACTCGAAGCAGGGGAAATTATTATCTAAAGTAATATTGTAACTTTATTTCTCTTTCTTGAGAGCTTGAAAACTGCTTGTTACTTGACTCCCAAAGCCTATAATATCTCTGCCAAGTTATCAGATACCTTTTGTCCAATGGGCTTAAAAATCCAGTAATATTTTTAAAAGATATTACAAGCAGTGATTGGAATTGTATCCAGTTAATGAATATGTTGAAATAAGTTTTGGAATAACCTTAATAATAGTTTGTTGTAGAAAGTTGTACATTAGATTTTCACAAACTTTTATATTCTAGATGTTTGGCCATCATGTATTAAATATTTTTGTATTTAGCTGTCAGAATGTTTTTGCTTCACTTAAGAGGTGAGAAAAAGATAGCTCACTCACAGTTCTCCTGTTTGTGAAGTGTCATCATAAAGGGTAAGGTTAGCTTTAATAGGCAATGTTACCGTTAGACTTCAAACAGAGTATATTTTATGCTGTCATTGCTAGAATCAGTCTTGGAAATATATTTTAATTCTCATTACATGATTTTATAAGTTTATAATTTCTCATAAAATGTCTAAATTTAACATTACATTCTTAAATTTCATACAACATTTATATTTAATATATATTTTTCATATCTTTAAGTTAAAAAATATTTATGCTATTAAACATATTTTAGGTAAATCCCTATATCAAGTGGACTGAAAAATGTTTCTTCTAAAATTCAAAATTTTGATACATAAGGTTTACAATTAGAAATAGATTTGTAGTAGTATTATTAGGGCAGTCTTTTCTCCTGGGAAGGCTTCCTAGATCCAAAATTTCTACTAATGGGAATTGAAGAGTGAGAATTTTACCAAGAGAAAAATTAAAATGCTAGGAAGAAAGAGTAGGATTTTTAGTAATATCACTACACTTCTATGTAATTTATTTTAACTGTTACATAGTTCTACCCACAGATTTGTATGAATGTACCGAAGAAACTGAGGTATTGTCTTACATCTAAGCCAAAATCATAGAAACTAGAACTTGGCTGTACTTAAAGAAAAATGACAAAAAAGCACATAGTCATCTTAGTGTAGATTGTGTGACTTTGGGCAATATGAAACTTCTTCAAATTATGATGTCAAATTATTTTGAATTTTAAATGTATATGTCAAGAGTAAATATACCTCCTGAAATAAATAATTCTTTTTTTCCCCTCTGTGTAATGTAACTTCATGTGTTATATATTAAGCTAATGTGTTATCTGAGGCTGTAATCACATTTGCCTTCGTTATTAACACAGCTTAACATTTTCTATCAAGACCTTGGAATTTCTTGTGAAAAGGTTGTGGAAAAATATATTTTCCCACATTTTGTAAACCATTTTTATTTGGGAACTTCCAGAACAAATGTGTTAAGTCAGAAAATTGAAATTTTGAATGAGCATTTCATTGTCCGTAATTGAGATCTCCAGCCTTTTCAGATTTTTAACTTGGACATTCTCAGTAAAGATAAGCAGTAACATAAATATCCATTTGTCTTGTGTGCCTTCTTTCCCTATTTTTCATCATAACTGTCCACAGAGACCTTGGGGAAAGGGAAATTCAGAGACCAAGGAGCATGCTTATATTTTGGCAAGTATATACACATACTTTTTCTTCTAATTCAATCTTTTTTTTTTTTTTTGAGAAATATATTGTTCTACAGATTTTCGCTTTAAGAGAAAACTTTAACTGTCATTCTGTTGCTTGCATCACTGATGTAGTGACCCACATCTTTATTTGATGAAAATCTGATAATACATACAGAGATTCCAGCTAGTACTTCTTGTCAGGCCTTTGTTATAGCTTTGGTGTATTATCTATAAGGACTCAAAACTTTCCCTCTCTATATTACTTCCTCTAAACCTCTGTCACTCCACTGGTCATGCCTTTGAAACTTTTTTGGTGGCTGAGTATTTTCCACTTGCATTTTTTCCTATTGTTTCAGCTTTTCTGTCTCTTTATGAAAAAATACAGGAACTCTTATTTTATAGCAGCTTTTGAAAAAGGAAAACAGATTGCCATCATTCCCACTTGAAATATCGTCTTTCAATTCATGTTGTATTCAGCATTATCACATTTACTTTCACTAGTTTATGCTGCTTACGTTGCTTTCTGTAAACTAGTTGACCGAAATTCTGTCCAACATTGTACAAATTCCACTAATTGTTTGTACTATTACAGAACATATTTATGAGAAGAGGATAAATGAATCAGTCTATTATCTCATTAAAGCTGCAACATTATATCATTCTATTCAAGTATTAATAGGCTTCTATGAGACAAGATGGAGCCAGTAAAAGTCTCTGGTTCATGAAAGTTTGAATAATCATAGCCATAAGGAAATCTGCTGCCTGATTCCTGTAGCAATGCCATAGCGATGGCTTATCTCAATTTTGAACATTTGCAATTATAATGAACAGTAATGGAGGAATTCTCTTGTTCATTTGTTAATTAGAAGTACAGCTTCTAGCTAGTATTAAGTTGAAAGTAATTGATTTATATTTCAAAGATATACACTGTACATACTGTTATTACACAAAGATGATCTACTGATCTAATTTTGTCACAAAGATGACATTCCAAAATTTACCATTAGTATGCTGTACAAAAATTAAAATAAAGTTTGCTTTTTTGTTTGTTTCATGTTTTGAAATTCACTGCAGTATTTTTTTTTCTTCCAGATACATTTTGCTGACATTATTTTTTAATATAGAGTGTTCTGCAAGTTTTTGAAGCTGGATATTTCAATAGAGACAGTTTTGAAAGATGGTATATCCATATTTTCACTCTCACTAGAACAAATTTATAATTAGTAAAGCTTCTACTATCATAATCTAATTGATTTTGTTGGCAGTTATTTTTTAATGGACTATTTTTGCAATCATTTCCCTTCAGAATTTTGGTGGTCTTTTTTAACTGCTCTCCAGGCTTGTGCAGTTTTAGCAACTAAACTTGTCACGTCTTATGAATTTTAATTAAAAAAAAGGTTTTTTTTTGTTTTTGCTGACTTCAGGAATCTAAGCTCATCTTCAGTAAAAGGTGCTCTGCCCTCCCCTCACAGCATCCCCAGCACACTGAGTTCTCATTCAAAGGTCACTCAATAGTGCTAACTGGCCTTGTAGGTTAGGCTCAGATAGACATTTAACCTTTTCTCTGAACATCATTAGGGTCCTAACACATCTGAACCAACACCGTTCCATATTGGGAAGAGGAGATGGCAGCAGGACAGGTAGTAGGATGCCCTTTCTTGTCTACTCAAATCCTGCCATTTGGCAGAGTACAAATATGGATGTTTCCTAGGAGAAAGTAGGATCCAAGTATGAAGGTTCATTGTGTGCCTGTTGGGTATAAGAGGTGAAGATCTTTGCTGATTTGCTGATGAAATTAACAGGGTTTTAAAATAAGGTGGCTGTGGTAAGACCTAACAGGATAATATTCTGTTCTGTTTTCTATCAGGACACTCAATGTAGTCATTACTGCTTTATTAGACGGTAATGCTGAAATAATGATAATATTCATGTCCTGTGTAGTAGAATATTTGTGCTGTCAAGATTTACTCTCTAAAGGAACATTTAAATGGCAAATGTGATCTTGAATAGATCTTATGAAAGTAATTAAAATTCTAGATCTAAACATGCAGACAGCTAAACTAATAAATGTGCAAATTACTCTCCACCTTACAGAGAATATGGGCCTGGCAGAGTAATTCATTGGACCAAAGGACTATTTGTTTTCCCAAAGGCAATATAGAAGCACAGGAGGAAGGGAGCAGCATAACCATTGCTGTGGTGAGGCAGGCCTTTTATGTGATAAGGAAACGACTTCAGTGCGTAAAGTTCCATCATTAACACTGAAATAGGGTAAGAGGCCTAGACAGCCAGGAATCTGGATATCACTAACCTGCAACACTTAGGTCTGTTTTGACACTTGCTCTGTTTAATAGGTAGACTCTCACTGATGTCTGGGATTTTGAAACAGCCTTTCAGTGATTTGTTTTATAACTGTTTGTAGCTGTCACAAAAAGCAGTTTTAGATATATTTATTAGAGTTTGAATCATGGAAATTGAAAAAAAAAACAAACTAAGAAACAAATTACATTTGAAAGACTGCTCCAGAGATTAATCACTGTGTACATGGTATGGCAGTGAAATCTCTAAGTTAAATAAGAAAAAATACTTCAGAAACCAAATTTTCTGTCTAAAGATAATTACAATAGTTAAGATAATGCATTTACACACTTTTCACTACAGGTAAACTCAAATTCAAGGCTAAGTGATATCATTAAAATGCCTTTTTCTGTCTCAGTGCACATAACTCAGGTTCGATTATATCACTCACCTGAGGCTTGTTATGGACGTTTTTAAATGTTTGCAGAGAGGAAGAAAAACATAACTGTGTTATCATCTAATCAGTGGTTTTGGGCTTCTAAAGAGATTTAATATTTCCTATATTTAATAAAATTACACCAAGACTGAAGTTGTTTCCTCTGGTGTACTCAAATTTTGCACAGAACCTTTCTTTAACTAAGTTCCCCAAATATTTTTTTTTCCTGGATTATTTTTCATTTGTTGCTCTCTTGAATGAAAGGTTTTTAATAGTGCTGATCTAAGAATCTTGGAATTCATCTTATCTGCTTTATTTACAAAGCATATAAAATGCACGTTCCCCCCATTACCCTGTCAACAGGTCTTACCAGCTTTTTTCCCCCAGGAAATACATTTACAGAAGGATGTTTCTCGCTTTTTCTTTGTTCAGGCTTTATGTTCTCTTTCAAATTTGTTAACAAATACGTGTCATCTTCACTGTTGATATGCTTCACATGACTATATGCTTGTAAACAAACAATCTGTATGTCCTTTGGTCTTGATAAAACAGATGACTTTAAAGGGAAAAAACACTGTTCCTCTCATATTTGGGTCACTAAATCTGAATTTTTATTTTAAATTTACTTGCTCTGGATTGTAATTTTTTTTTTTAATTAAGAACTTATATTTTGTAAAAAAAAAGAAAACTAAAAACTTAAAAGAAAGCTTTAAAAACTAAACATTTTTATCACAGAACTTCTTAAAGTAAGAAAAGTTTTTTTTTTGTTTTTTTTTTTTTTAAACTCTACTTTTATAGATAAATGCTTATCTAAAATTCTGGGTCTTTTAAAATGATTCTGAAAAACTTTCTGTCATGACATAAAATTATCTCCACGGCCATTCAGTCTACTGCCAAATGCAACCTTCATAATTTTGCAAATTTATCAATTCATGTAGGAATTTCGTACCTGTTTGCAACTGGAAGGATGGCCTTAAGGCTTCATTCTTCCAATGACTAGAAATCTTTTTATGCAAGTTTACCTAAATATAACTATAAGCACCTTTTTCCTGTGAATGTTGCTTTTTTAGCAAACATTCTTTTCTTTGATGCATGTAAATTGAATAGTCTCCTGTCAGTTTGCCTTCTTCTGAGGTAACCAAGATGAGCTAGTCTTGTAGGCTCCTTAGTATACAGCTTTTTATCTCACTCAGATTTTTTATCACATCATATTGCAGCTGACGGGTATCTTTTCAAACATAACTAGAATTATTCACAATTATAACAAAACTCTGCATTTCCTGAAATTCTTTTTTTTTTTTTCCATCACTGTGTCATGGGTGGCTTATGGACTTCTGAAAAATAATTTGTAGATCCTTTTCTTTCACCATCCTTTTCAACTGATTGACTCCCTGCTTAACCACACCACTTCCTATCACTCTAGACCTCACTGTTATCCTGTCCATTCTGCTTAATATTCTGAATTAACTGAGTTCTGACATTACCTCTTGTCAGTTTTGACAGCAGTTTTTCTATGCCAACTGTGAAACTACCAAATAAAGCAGTCTGAAAGCCAGTTTTGAAATGATATCATCACTGGTGATATTATTCCAACCTACACCTACCATCTATTTACCTCCCTTCCAAGTAGCTAACTTTTAAGTCTCATTTCAGTCATTGTTTTATTTCTAGCTAGATATAGTCCAAGCTGTCCATATACCTGTTATTTTCCTTCTCTTTTCTTTTTTCCAGTACGACTAATGGACACTCCTTGCAACTGTTCCATGTCCTTTGTTTCCTTTCAGCACACCAAGGCCTGTGATCTGTGTCCCAGTGTGGGTGCATGATGCAGTGCCAGGAGGCTAATATAGATTATCACACCATTTTGGGGGCTATATGAATTCTTATTGTATTGAATGTTTTAATGCATCTTTTGCTCATAAAAGACCTTTAGTTGCATAATTAGGTGCTGCTGATGGGTTTAGAAAGTGATAGTAAATTCTGAATAGAAGTTTGTGATTGCAAGCATATACCCAATGTTGAAATAAACTCGTGGCTGGGTTTAAAAACAGCGACTGAGCATCCAAGTTTAAACTATACTGGCTGAGTATCCAAGGTTCTGAATTTCTCTATATTGTAGAGAAGGCTTATGTTTAATTTTCTCTGCCATCTCCAAATCTGTATACAATACAGAGCAAAAGAGATCTCACTCAATTTGTCTATTGTCTTGATTGCAGCCAGTGTTGACAAGTCTAGAAAGTTAAAATACATATGCATTGGGAGTAAATTAAATACCTTAATTCTGTAAAGGACTCTACAAGACCTAATAACATCAAAGAAAGTTGTGCTTTGCTGGGTTTGGAAATTGAACCTTCGCCAGAGAAAATTAGGTTAAAGGATCAATAGAGATGGATTATTTTAGACAGAAAACATAGATTTATATTGGTTCTCACGCTATTTACAGGAATGTTCATTATCTAGTTTTGGCTGTTTCTTCAGTATTCATTTGTTTTAGTATTAGCTTACACTGATGGATAGAATTCAGGTAGTACATCGCTGTGTCTATAAACACTGTGCCATCCAGGGATAGTCTGAGACCACATCCACTCATCTACAAAGTTAAAGAACAATAGAAGAAGAACTCAGGAGAGGATTTTGGAAGAAGAAAATTGAATGCCCTATCAGTTTGGTTTTCTGAAGGCGCTAGTGAAATGCAGTGGAAAAGGGAAAAAGAAGAGATAAAAACAAGTTACACAGTTCCCAAGAAGTGTGGTTCTCCTGCAAGAAGTACATGGGATAAAAACTGAATAATATGTGCAGTGAAGCAGGGAGAGGAAGTAGACATTTTTTGTGAAATTTAAAATTACAATTTTTTTTTTGTTTTTTAATTTCTTCCTACTCCCTTGTTCATTTGCTGAAGGGAAGAAAAGAAAATATAGTCTAATTTGACTGGCTGTTTTCACACAAATAATTGTACTCTCTCTTGAGGGCAGAGACTACTTAAGGTCATGCCTTTCCTCCTAGAGGTGGCAAGCAGAAGATGTGTTCCTTCAGAACCGGAAGATAACATTAAAGGAGGTATTTGTCTATGTTATAGGTGGATTTTATCCCATGAGTCCATTTCTTAACTTATTTTCCAAAGTAAGATTCAAATTCACATAGTGGGTAATATCATCCCTAAAGTGATGAAAATCGATTTCTCATTGAGACAATTTTTAGTATAATGAAGCACACCTTCTCCTATAAATTTATTATAATTCCCTTTGATAATTAGAAAAAATATATTTTGCATTTGTGATATTCATTTTACAGTTTTATATGGAAATTTTTGTGCAGTAGTTTTGTCACCTGAGTGGCCACTAGCTAGCACAACAGATGCTACAGAGTAGCATGTTAAGTGAAGACTCAGTGTGTCCATGATGGCTTTGTACAATAATTGTAATTTACTTTTCAGAAAGAAATATGTCAGAATAATGTGATTTACAGGATAACCATATCACAGAGATATCACTGTGCAGCACTGCCCATGTCATCTTTTTACTGTATCAAAATAAAATGCAATTTTCTTTGTGAAACTACAAGTTTACTCTCTGAATGTCTGTCACAAAGATATTAGGAAAAAAAGTCATAATTAACACATGAATAGAAAATAATGCATTCTGAATCGTGACACTAGTTTAATTTTTTTAAAAATGTGTCATATATGTATTCATGGGAACATAAATAAGGTAGTCTGGAAAAAATGTAAAATCACACTCTACTCTCTACTGAACATTTATGCAAGTATAGAAATACCACCTGTTTGCACAAGGTAAAGGTTTACATTTTTCATATCATTCTCCACAGTTCCAATGATATCCTTTCTACACTGTACAACTACGTCAGATAAATGAATAGCATGATCTTTCTTCAATATTAGTTGTTTTGTCACACAAACAGATAATCGAACTGAAAGTAAAGCTCAAGTTTTGCAGAAGCACCTTGAATGTTGGGTACTCAGTGAGATTTAAGGACCTGAATCCACAAGGAACATCTTTAAATTCCCTGGCAAAATGTATCACCTCTCCCTTCAGCTTCTCTACCCATATTTTCTGATATTTCAGTAATTTGTATAGGAAATATTTTGACATTTTTGTTTTTCCTCAGGAGTGGCCCTCATACTTGCTTGTTTGAATACTCTTTGCACTGACACAGGCAAAAGTGTATTGATATTGAAAAATATTTTTGCATTTAATATAATTAGTATTTGAAATACAAGCTTTTGTAAAATGAGATTCTTTTATTGGAGCAAGTCCTTCTGGGTATCAATGTAAGTACAGCTTTACCTAGAGATGTTTAAAAAGAAAGGAAAATCTCATATAATGACCAATTATCAGGTTACACTAGTATAATGATGTCAGCAGTGTGAAGATGATGATCACCTGTAAAGTGGCGTGGATGAAACTTCATAATTGCTGCTGTGTTAACAGGGAGAAACAAATTTACAGTGCATTCACAAGTCTCCTTGGACATACAGGGACATCGGTGTGTTTAACTCTTTTCAAAAGTTCTCAGTGTACCACAGAGTCATATAGAGTGTCTTGATTTCAAAGTACCTTTGCAGTTCAGTGGTAGTTCTTTGGAGTATGCTCTTGGATTCAGACTCACAAGTAGGAAACAGAGTGGATTTTTGTTAACAAAGAGCTATTAGGCGGGATGGATGCCACAGACAATTCCCTGTCAAGAGTGGGAAGGACAAAACTTTCAGTCAAAATAAAGGCGAGTGAATGCATGGTGCCTTCAAAGTCTTTACAAAGCTGTATTAATGTAGATTGTGTTCATCTAGGCTGGGAAGATGCCATATTTAGAATTAATCAGCCAGCAGAATTTAGAGAACTTTCTGAATTGGCTCCCAGAGAAGTGTATTATTGCTAGCAACTGAGATTAAAAAAAAATCAGTATTTCCAAGATCTTTGAGTTTCCTTCCCTAAAAAAGAGAAGATGCCCTTGTTTCTCTAACTGTCATTTCCTGCTTGCCTTCCCTCTTTTTAGTTCTGTTAGCCACTTATGTACTGTACATAATAGGCACAAGCTTGCTGTGTTCAAATATCCACTTACCTTAAATGCTAGTAGAGTTTTCAGTGTCTAATTGTGGGACCACAGAGTGCAGAGTTTAGGGATTTGTCCACTTTTCTGATATAGAAGAGACAAGAGCACTCATGAAGCACTTTCAAAATGATTAAATCCATTTATTCTCTTTGACTGAACCTGTACTTACTGTCACAGCAGTTGCAGTAGCTCTTTTAGTTTTTCTCTTCACTGTCAGCATGGTCTGGCATGGTTTATACAGAACAAGGTGTTATAGGCAATCATTGCCTATAACACATGGAATGTTAGAAAATATGATAACACTAGAAAACTCTTCTCACACACAAAACAATCAAAAAAACTCCAACCCAACCCAACCCAAAACAAAACAAATAGAATAAAATAATAAAAAAAAAACAACAATGAAAAACATTCCCTCTGCTGTGGGGGAAATATTCTTGAAATTCAAAGTAGTCATGGGCAACTGATGCATTAAACAAATGTGAAGTCAGTCAGCAAAACACATCTGTCATGCCCTGCAAACTGCTACAAAAGCACTGTGTGATCTTAACCACATTTAAATGTAATATAGGACCAAAATAAAAATAAAAATAAAAATCATTGGAGAGTTATCTTTTTACCTGTTTCACCTGTTTCTAAAAATCAGACTCTTTTACTTTGCCAACCGATCATAATATGAAGTACTTAAGTACTTTTTCCTTTTCCTACACATGGAATGATGAAAAGAATGCAGCACATCTTCAGACTTTGCTGTGTGTAGAGTCAGAATCTCCCTAGCCAGCAGTGTGCTCAGGTGGCCAAGAAGGCCAATGGCATCCTGGCCTGCATCAGAAATAGTGTGGCCATCAGGACCAGGGAGGTGGTCGGCATCCTGTACTCAGCTCTGGTGAGACTGCACCTTGAGTACTGTGTTCAGTTTTGGGCCCCTCACTGCAAAAAAGACATTGAGACCCTGGAGCATGTCCAGAGAAGGGCAACAAAGCTGATGAGGAGTCTGGAGCACAATTCTTATGAGGAGTGGTTGAGGGAGCTGGGATTGTTTGGTCTGGAGAAGAGCAGGCTCAAGGGGAGACCTTATTGCACTGTACAACTTCCTGAAGGGAGGTTGTGGTGAGGTGGGGGTTGGCCTCTTCTCCCAGGTAGAGAGCACTAAGACTAAGAGGGAACGGCCTCAAGTTGCGCCAGAGGAGGTTCAAGTTGGATATTAGGAAAAACTTCTTTGAGAGAGTCGTCAGGCACTGGAACAGGTTGCCCAGGGAGGTGGTGGAGTCCCTGGAGTTGTTCAAGGTATGTCTGGATGCGGAACTGAGAGACATGGTTTGGTGGGTAATCTTGTTGGTAGGTGATCTTGGAGGTAGCCAAGGTTGGACTAGGTGATCTTGGAGGTCTTTTCCAACCTTGATGATTCTATGATATTAACAATGAACTCAAGAAATGCATACAGGTAAAGTTACTGCGGATGTAAACTAATACTAACTTGAAATAAGTGGCAAAACGTAATCTGTTAAGTATAGTCCACAAAATGTAATCCACATTCTCATTCTCTTCCAGTGTGCATTCAAGTACCCTTCTTGCCTTGCACTGATGAAACACCGTTTCCTTTTGTGTTGATGATATGGACAGTAGTTTCTTGCAGCAGAAAAGAATTCCATAGCAGTGAACTGGAATTTCACAGATCTAAAACAAATATTTGTTCTCTTCTTTTCTGTGCTTGATGCATATGCAAGTACATTGTCGTGTTTTGAATCACTTCCTAAGTATTAACAATAAAATAATTTCTGCTGTTTTTATGCATCTAAATGAATTTTTAAATTTGTACTAACTGGTTACTTCAGGTCTACTATTGTATACAATATCAATTAAAGTATACATATTTTGCTAGAGTTCCTTAGGCCTCAGATTGGAAGGAAGACATTTGGTGAATGAGGACAGACGTACCAAAAAAAAGTGCTAGCATCATTTAAGGCAGCAGCAAGAATGCAATCTATCAACAGTACAGATAATGCTCTCAACCTTTTTCAGGATAGTGTAGTGAAGCTTTTAAGTTTTGCTACTAACATTTATAAAATAGAGAGCTAGAGGGGAGAAATGTGGTTTATGATTTGAGTTTATTTGTGCAGACTTGTTTTGGAGACAGGGGACAAAAAGGAGTCAACAAATCTTGGCGATAAGCATTCAGTGTCATACTTCCAACATTCCATCGTGGTAACGCATATATTCATTATTTCAGCAATAGGACTAGGATTTCCTGTTGTAGGAACTACCAGCAACAAGGTGTAGAGAGATTTAAAAGCCTGATAGATAAAAAAAGAACTGAACCTTATCAGAGCTTGAATACAGTATATGTATTCTTTGGACTTCAGCATTCAGCCATCATTACATAGCTCCCTAAAGCAGTAGAGGACTTTGCATCAGTGAATGCAATATAGTCATTTCTGATACCTTATCCCTACAGAAAACAAACAAGGATATGCAGGAAATCTAAAAAAAAAAAAAAA
>WBMW01005529.1:106685-120799 GCA_013396635.1 Penelope pileata
AAAAAAAGATGTATAGACATATATGACATATTTGACGTATAAGACATATAAGACATATTTGTTTCTTAATTGTTCCATCCTTTTTTCATCTTGTTTTCTCCTTGCCCTTAGTTTCCAATTTTTTTTTTTTTAATTGTCTGTAACAGGGATTACAGTGTTTAAAAATCTCTCTGCATATTTATAGGCAGTTTTTATACTTTTTTTAAATAAAGATAGCTAACAGGTTTCCTGTATGTCACAGAGGTGTTGTGGAAATTAATTAACAGCTGCAAAACAATTTTAGTGATGAGTGTTATAGAAAAGCCCACAAGGAAACATTCAATACTGCAGTTGAAGCAGAGCTTGAACAATGATCAGTAAATAAAGCATAAGACCACACTTTGAACTTCAAAGCAATAATAAAAATGCAACAGAGGAGAACAATGCCTAATGGCCTTTACGAGCACAAGTCCATACGCTGACTGAAACAGAGGGTCAGGTAATTGAGGAAAATGAAAATAGATCAAGAACACTAAAACAAGATACAGGTCCAGCCTGACCTTGAATGTCTCCAGGAACGTGGCTCCCACCACATCTCTGGGCAACCTGTTCCAGTGCTTCACCATCCCTTCTGTAAAAAACCTTTTCCTTAAATCCAGTCTAAATCTCCTCTCCTTTAGTTTGAAACCATTTCTCTTGGCTTTATCTCCACAGACCCTGCTAAAGAGTCTCTCTGCTTCTTTCTTATGGCCCCTCTTTAGATACTGAAAGGCCTCTGTAGAGTCACCTTGGAGCCTTCCCTTCTCCAGGCTGAACAGTCCCAGCTTTTTCAGTGTGTCCTTGTAGGAAAGGTGTTCCATTTATTGGATCATTGTTGTGGCCCAAAAATATTTATGACTTATTAATGAGACCTCATAAATTTTACTAAAGCGATGGAAAGTTAATAAAAGCGTACTGGCTTTGGATTGTATTAGCTTCTCAGGTGCTTATATGGCTCCAGTAGCCATAAAAGAGAATCAGCTCTCATTCTGTAATTAAGAGTATATAAGCCTTCTATCCTTACCATTTGGCAAAAGGACCACCAAGGACTAAGATGTACTGGACAAAGAGCAGACTGGGAATGAAATGTCAATTCTGCCTCACCCAAATGAGCTACTTAATCTCTTCATCTTTGATGATAAAAGATATTTCAAGGTAACAAAGAATTTTGAAACATTTTTGGAATCAGTTCAATTTCTGACTAAAAATGCGACTTTCTAGAGGAGCTAAATCTAATATTATTATGCTAATATTTCCAAAGTATTTTTTATCTGATATTTATTCTAATAAATTTGAAATGTTAAATTTCCATTTTAACACAATCTTTCTTTATCTAAATTTTATTTCTTTAATAGAAGGAAGGAAATAGTTTGAATTCTGCTAGCAGCATGATTGTTACAGCAGCTAATATTTATCTTACTGTGTGAGAAATATTGATGTTGCAGCTGAAGCTGGCACTAAGCAATTGCAAATAAATGTACAAATGAGCAGTAAAAGTTGTTTCACACTGAATTCTGCAGAAGGTTTGCAGAACAAGCAAAGTTTACTTAAACAATCTGACAAAAGTTGAGTAAATCAAATGCACTTGAAAAGATTTGTACTTCATTCCAATTTCCTGAAAATTGAAGTTCAGGGCATATGACATCTTATCAACCTTTCCTCTAAGCTACCACATGGAAAGCCATAATTTGGGTTGGTTATTTTTGTTGTTTTATTTTTGTTGCTTGTTTGTTTATTTGTTTGTTCATTTTCTTTGGGAAAGGACACTGTTCTGTTTGCAACTAAAGTTCTAAAAATTACCTTTCCACTCTGTGGACTGCACTTCTTCCCATGGCTGATTTACCCTGCAGTGCTATTTCCATTCATGCTGCTGTAGTCCAAGCTGAGACTGTCAGCTGCACTTTTTGTTTGCTGACAAAGAGAGAAATCCCATAGTTGCCACTGTCAAGAACATTTCTCTGCCTTCATTCCACAGGGACATCAACATGATGTCTGATTCCTTTCTGTGCACTCCTCTGTCATAGAGGTGATCACCTAAGCAAAGGCTGCCTTTGCTTCTTCCTTCCATTGACAGCCACTGCTTGACATGTTATCATCATGCATGCAGAATCCTGCTCTTCTCATGTATAAAGGTCTAACTGAACAATATAAACCTTCAGTCAGTCCATTCGTTTCCCAGGCACTGGGAAAAAAAGAAATAACTGAGCGGTAGCCAATGCCTCAGAAAAAAACTCTGATGTGATTTCTAGTTCTTGACAAGAAGGAAATATAAAGTTTAGAAAGGTAATCTAGAAGAAACATCAATATATTATATCACTTATTTTATTTATATATGACTTATTTATATATGATATGGCACATCCTATTTGTTATTTCTGGGATAGAGATAATGTTTTTCAGTTTACATAGAGTCTCTATAAAACATTGTACAAAATATTGCTCCATTAAAATTGAAAAAAAAAAAAAAGCTGAAACAGTCAAATCCACCACAGACAAAATGGCTCCTCTCCTCTAGCATATGATTGAAGAATTTTTTTTATGATAAGTCAGTCTGGAGCAGGACTTAGCACTGAACATGCCTTTCACATTCTAATACCAAATAATTCTGCCTCATCTTCCATCTCCGCACCTTTGTCCTTTTTTCCTTCCTTCCTCCCTCTCAAACTAGAAACTTAAGTCTTACAAGTTCATCTTTATTGCCAAATTGTTCTGTCCTATCCACCTTCATTTCTCTGGGCATTTAATATTTGATATAATCAGAACCAGTTTTTGAATGATCTCAGCAAAAGGCTTGGTTCAAAATTAAGGACTTCACACACTTTGCCATCAGCCTCCTCCTGTTTTTTTATTATCATGAAGGGTGCTTTTAACTGAAGTATGTCAGGTGACTTAAGTTGCGTAGGAAACACAGAACAAGGCAATGTTTTTTGCTCAGCTGATATCTAAATCATGTAAAATACGGTTTCAAATGTTGAAAGAAACTGTTCTTCTAAAGAAGTGGTCTGGCTTGTTATTTCAATTTACAAATTTTAAGTGATTGGAAGGTGTGTCCCATGTAGAAAGCATTGCACTAATCTCCACCTGAGGTAATGAAGGTGTAGGGAACCACGGAGACTTCAGATTCACAGAAGAAAGGGGTAACTCTCCTTGCCAAATATTGAAATAAGCCTCTTCAACAGCCACTGTTGCAGAGCCCAGTACAATTAGGCAATTGAGTGTTGCCTCTGAGCTTCAAAACAGTGCCTAAAAAAGCACCATTCAATGTTTCAGCACTCACATCAACATATCAGTACAAATAATACAGTTTTGTTTCTTTTTTGGTGATTTCCATCAAGACTATACAAGCAGAATCTAGTCCTATAACTGTTTTCATATCAGTATCTTTCCATTAATCTTGTGTTGACTTACATTTGAACTTCTCTTTCAATTGAATACGATCAACTTTCTCTTTGGTGTTTTCTAAACGATTCCCATGAAGCCTAGCTTATTCTACCTTTTCATTTTCTACTTTACCTCTAAGTTTTGCATTTTTTTCTTTCTTACTAACTTATTTCTATTTCCCCTGAATCACTCCCTTCTTTTACTTTCTCTCTTTATTTCACTTTTGTAATTTACTTTAATCTTTATCACATTCCCAGTTCATGGATTGCTTTCCCTTTGCTATCCATTCAAACCAATAGGTCTAGTTTTGTTAATAGTTCAGCCCACCGTATTCATTCCTTTTTCCCACTCTACTTCATTGTTAATGAATAATGCATTCCTTTGTGATTTCAAATCTTACCAGTTTTAGTTTACTCTCAAGCAGTTGTGACAAAGCTAGAAAAAAAAGAGAAATTATGTACATTCAACTGGAATCAGAATGCAATCAATTTGAGTGGAAGAGTTGTGAAATGAAATTAAATTAAATGACGTGAGAGATAGATCAGAAAGTAGTTGTGGGTAAAATTGAGCACACATTTGTATGAAAGGGCTACACAAATACATGTCAAATTGGTTGAACTGGAAATAGACGAGGGAATTAAGTCCAATGAACTAGGAATGAAAAGAGCAAATGTAGCCCAAATTCAAACTGAGAGAAGAAAAAGATCTCCACAGGAGAGCAGCCAAACCTGTTGAGATGAGGACCAACAAAAAAATAAATAAAATCTCTAGTATCTTCAATGCCCACTGTGAGCACTGTTTGTGTTAACTACCTGGTGAATGATAGTTCTACAGCTCAGTAGAGAGAAAATGTTTTATTATAAATACACTGTGTGTAATTAGAACTTCAGCACAGCTAACAGTAACATAAGCATCAGCCTATCTGAGGGGCAGTTACATTGCTGCTAGAACGAGGTATATGAGAATGCTTCATATTACAATTTAGTAAGGAAATGACTCTTGAACACCCGATTATTCTTTGGTCTCATTCCTATCAGTAATATTGTGAAATCTGGCTTTCTTTCAAATTGCAGATAATTTGACTGTCATAAACTGGCAGTGTAGTTCTGACTACATTGTTGCAATGAAAATGTACTTAAATTGATTTCAATAGAATTCTGACACCTGTTTGTTAAACATTGTTAAGTATCTGCATTGAGCCAAAAGCCTGAGAATTATTGCAATAGAAGCTGACTCACAACTCTGGAAAAAAAAGTAAAGTGAACTAGTACTCTCACAGCATAATCTCCGGGAAGCATATGGACTACATTGTTCTAAGGTGCTCTGTCGATGTGTATGTGGAAAATTCAAGGGAGGTGCAAAACGGACCCAGAAGTATCCCTACTGTGCTCAATTTACAAATAACCCACTGAAGCACTCAGGGCATTAATATCTAAATAGCTAAGGTATTGAACTCGACATCAGTCTATTCAAAAGTCATCTAGACATGATCCTGGGCAAGCGGATCAAGGTGTCCCTGCCTGCGCAGGGGCGTTGCACAAGATGACATCCTGAAGTCCCTTCCAATCACAACCATTCTGACATTCTGCAATTCTGTGATCAGCTGTATCAGTTTCTCACCACACTTTGTTGAAGACCTGGGCTCAGCACTGCAGTGAAAGCTGTTATAAAGCAAAAACTCAGCCTGGATCTCTCAAGTCCTAAACAAACATCACAAAACAAAAAGCAATTTTATTTTTTCCCATTAGATGTTTTCTTTTCATGTTAAATCTTCTGAAGACTTGCTGCCTGTCTTTATTTTTTAGTTAATGTAACTTGCATATATGCAGGATAAAAAACATTAAAGGAAATAAAATTGTCTCCTTGTTCTACTGTGCTAATAAATATTTCACCTCTATTTAGAATTGTTTAGTAGTTGCTGTTAAAATAGCATTATTTTGTTTATAGTAAATTCCAAGTAAAGTTACAAAGACAACTTTAAAATGTTTAAAACAGATAATATAAATTGTTTGGTTTCTTTTCTTCCTGTTCTATATTGATAAAATTTCATGATTAAATAGTCATATTTACACAAAACTAAGGATTTCTATATTGATACATATTGACACTTTATTCAATCTTCAAAACCTGCCCTTATGGATTGTAACAATCTGACAGTTTACCCCTTAATCACAGAGCAGTAAAGACTGGAAGAAGAGACGAAGTCTAAAAGTATCACCATGCCTACAACGGCTTGTATCTGTGAAATAAAGTATTGAAGCACCACTGTTAAGTATGACATTTGTGCTCACCATATATCTGTTACATAAAGTACAGCTTAGGCGTCATGGTTTTTACAGAACCATTAAATGTTCATAGAAAGAAATTTTCGTAGAAAGACCTGAAGCTTGATCCAGATTATCCAAGATTTTCAAACTGCATGGTTAGAGGTTTTGGGTAAACTTAGGAAAGTTTCAAATTGAAACTCAAGCTTCAGTGTACATAAAGTGAAAATCCAGATATGTGCTGTGGTCTTGGTTCCAAACCTTATCTTAAACTGATTGAGAGGAGAAAAGATTTCCTATGTGTTTTATTTCTTTTTTTTCTTAGACAAAAGATTAATCAAATTTTTTCTTTTCTATTTCTACATTACTTTGGAGAAAAGGAGGAAAATAAAGACTTGTCAAATCCTCCCCGTCACTCCCACAATAAATAAATAAATAAAGTCTAGTTAAACTTGAGCACCTCATCAAACAGATAAATAAGCCAGCAAAAAAAAATCACTCCTGCCTTTCTCAGAGGAATCTCTAATGGCTAGTCACAAAGTTTCAGAGAGAAGTGGTGTATTTCTGGGAAGAGAATCTAATGGTAAGATGCTGCAAAACAGGGACATCATATATAGCTTGCTGAGATTTCTAACCAGAAAAGGGGTTTCGTAAGCTGCACTTGCAGAGAAGATCTACTTAGGATTCTGGAGAAGTGGAACAGTGGGTGGACAGCTGTGGTGGTGTGATGGTTTTGGAGGCAGGAGTTTAGTCCAATATTAGAAGCAAGAGTGCCTGAATTTCAAGCTTATTTGACTACAGTCATTTTAGAGGGGCTGTTCTTCTGGGGGGATTTTATTTATGTTCCAGTAACTGCAGTTCAGCACCATAGAACTGGAAACCAAAAGGTAAAACTCCTAAGGAATACATATCATTTGAAAGAGCCTGTAAGCATGTTCTGTAGTCACAAGAATGACACAGAAGGCCGAATTCCTCATAGTTTAGGCAATAGAAAAGAGTAATTTATAAAATATCATAATATAATAATGTAAAAATGCCCCACCAGACCTCTGAAAGGTGCTCATGGAGTTAGGGATCTATTGTAATGGTGCCATGGGAGCATATGGAGAAGTTCTTTGTGCCCACCATCAGTCAGTTGCCTACTGGCCTGTGTCTGAGAGAAATCTCACCATCCTCAGCAGAGTTGCTAGGCAACATCTGTTCTTAAAATTGTGAATAAGCTTTTGAGTTTTCTTCCCATACTCTTACAACGGTGAAGTATTGTGTTTTGCTAAGGTGATATTATAGCTCCAAGATTGAGAGTTATTTTCAGCTGAACAGTTCAGCTGAACTGTTGAAATAACCATGAAATAAGCTTAAGGAAGGTGAAAATATACTTTGATATCTAAGCACGGAAGAATATAACTTCACATTCAATATGTTTGTTTCCTGTTATGTACTCCTAAAACAGTATTATACATAGCATGCAAAAAGACTGTGGTGCATCTACTGTGGAATCTGGAGGACTTTTTCCAAGAATTAATAGTCATTAGATTATTCTATAAAGAGAACACATTTGGTAACAATTTTAGCCACCTTCATATTTCCTGTGATGTTCATCTACTACTGCTTTGTCCTTCACAAGGTCCTCTAAGGTATTCTGCTCAGGTGTCAGATATCCAAGTTTCTCTTAGGTAAGGAAGTGCACTTGTCTGCCTCCAGCCTTGAATTTAGAGTTGTTGTCCCCTTACACTTCTACCTGACCTTTGGAGATCTAATATGAAGTTAGCATTTGCCCTATAGCTCTTTAAAAAAAGAAATTTATCTATGACCAGTCAGCTTTCAGAAAAGTGTTATTTATTTGAGAGTGAAAAAAGGCACTGCAGAAAACTATATCACAAAGCAATCTCTCTGCAGTCATTACACATCAGCTACATATGGTACAGGCAAAAAGAACTCATTTGTTTCCCTGGTCTGCATTGGCAACCTTCTCTGCTTTGCCTCAGATATAAACTTTAACCAACTTTTGTGTGATACTTTTTAAACTGCAGCAAATTATTTCCCCAGGCTGCAGGAACAGTAGACTATTGTATCCTTCACCTTCTCCTTGTAACGCAAGAAGTCACAGCTACATAGCATACTTGTACCAGTGACACATTTGGGAAAATCATGCAAATAATCTCTCTAAGTATAACTCAGAAGAATAATCTCCAGTGTTCATATTTTCAAGGTCTCACCTGTCAAAAGCATCAAAGAAAGATGGCTTTTGAAGACTGAATTAGTGTCAGAAGTTGGGACTTTCAGTACTGAAAGAATGAAGAAGTTTAACAGTGTACACCAGGAGAAATGACAGCATCTCTTTCTGCAAGGTGGGGTAAGAATACTGGACAAAATAGTTCATCCAGTAGATTTCCTTGGTTGCAAGAATGGTAGCTGAGTGCTCCTATCTAGCAGCAGAACTTGAGGATTAGAAGTATGCTCAGGTTTAAGTTCCCCGTTTAATGCCCAACTAAAATGTCACACATATGATCTGACCCAGTATGTTTCCATCTTTCCTACACCCCTTAGAGCTCTTCCAGAGGTGCTGCTTCCTCCAGTGAATAAGCTGAATTTAGGCTGTGTTTATGTAATTTTAATTCACACAAAGTATTTTGGTCAAGGTTGCAAGTTATTCATCAGCTGGGTTACAATGCAGCCCCAAAATATCACTTGCTATGACAGTTGGTAGAGTGGTAGCTTCCGCATGTAGCACTATTTCAAACTGTGACAGGAATATTCTCTAGCGAAACTGAAAAGTTTGACTTCACCTTTCAGGGAAAAAAAAAAGACATTTATATCCGTCCTGCTGTAAGAGCTAATAATAGCTTCTACTAGCTGACAAACCTGATTTGCAAGTTGCAAGACAGCTCTTTCCACGAGTTTCCCTAAATCAGCTCCTTACCCTAAATACTAACTGTAATGATTTTACCACTGTGGGGCAACAGAGGGGAAATGACATGATAGATTTCCACTGAATGAGGCCAGAGCTGAGGAAGAGTCACAATATTTTTATAATGCCAAGATGAAATAAAAAGCATTTTTATTTTACCTGTAATCAGGTAGCAGTTATGGTAATTTTGTGGCTATGGTCTGCAGTATGTATATCACAGTCAGTTTTAAATATGTTATCAGTTCATTCTCTTTGGGTAAATCGATTTATCTAAATATTAATCTTCATCTTACATATATAATGTTGCAGAATTCATAATTATATTGCCTTCCCACTCAATCCCTGTAAAGACACTATAGTCTGAGAGCGGAATTCATTACTGTCTTAGTATTATCTTACCTTCCACTTGTGCAAGTGTTCAGTTGAATTTACCTCTGTCAGCAAGTCAACAGGGATTCTAATAGTTTCTTTTCATTTATAATGTACTGTACTGGATTAAAGATGGTTTCTTTTATAATGAGGTAAACAAAGATAGATTGATTCAATACAGAATTAAAGAAAAGCGTGAAGTAAAACAATTTTCACATTTCTCAATACATCTGATCATAATTTCAAAATAAAAAAAAAAAAAAAAAAAACATTTGTCAGTGTCCAAATTGATAGCACAGAGACACCTCACTGGTTTTTTTAAGTAAAATAAGTGTTTAACTTTTATAATCCCACCACCATTATATTAATGATAGTATTTTTTACATTGCATTGAAGTATATAAATAACTGACAGGTATCACTACACCAAATGTCTACAGTATAGTTGACAAAATATATGTGAGAAACTACCTCTTCCATTTAGACTGCAGCGCTGCAGTGCAAATGCTGAAAAATAAAACAGAAGTATCCTACCTTCTCTGCCATTTTTATGCCACTTCTGCCCACTGAAGAAGTTCAAACTAACTTGCATAATTGTTATTATTCTTTCAAATTAGCTACATAATATGTACTACAGTTTTCTTCTAGGAATTATTGGCCCAGATGTGAAGCATAGCAAAAGAAATGCAATTTTTCATCAGCTGCTGTGTGACAAAGTAATTATGTCAAAATTGATTGGTTGTTCGAATACCAATAATTATGTCAAAATTGATTGGTTGTTCGAATACCAATCTTCTTATTTGGATGCTTTGTTTAGAGTTTAACGTGTTGATTCATAGCAGAAACTGCCTCAGCCTCTCACTTTTGTAGAAAAAGGAAAAAGAAAAAAAAATAGCAAAAACAAACAAACAAGTGGAACACAATCAGACAAACTAACCACAATTCCCAGAGTCCTTAATGTTCAAAGAAGTGAATTTAAGGGAGGTACTGCAAAACAGTACTCTTCAGAACAACATGTCAGAGTTGTGATGACATTGTTATATGCCCCCAAATATCTTGAAAGTGCTTTAGGAAGGATGACATAATGCAATTTAGTCTCAAAATAAAGTCATAGAATGGCTTGGTTTGGAATGGACCTTAAAGATCATCTACTTCCAACTTCTGCTGTGGGAAGAAACTTCTCTCACTAGATCAGTTTGCTCAAAACCAAGGTTGCGTTCAAGGCCAGGGCAACCTGATCTAGTGGGTGGCAATCCTGCCCATGACAGGGACATGGAACTAGATGATTTAGATCCCTTCCAACCTCAGCCATTCTATGTGTCTATTACTCTATGAAAGTCCCAACTAACCTGATATTGAACAGGAGGGTGCATCTACAACTTCTCTGGACCACCTGTTCTAATGCCTCACCACCCTCATAGTAAAGAATTTCTTCCCAATATCTAATCTGAACCTTTTCTCTTCCAGTTTAAAACCACAGGCCCTTGTAAAAAATCTCTGTTCATCTTTCTTATAACACCTCTTTAAGTGCTGAAAGGCTACATTGAAGTCTCTCCAGAGCAATCCTCCAGGCTAAACAACCCCAGCTCTCTCAGCCTGTCTTCACAGAAGGCTTATTCAAATCAGAAGAATCCTTTGTAGTCCTCCTCTGCATCCACTGCACCAGATTCATGTCTTTCTCATGCTGGGACCCCCAGACTTGAATGCATTACTCCAGGTGACGTCTCACAAGGGCAGAGCAGAATCACCTCCCCCGGCCTGTGGGCTGTGCTTCTTTTTATGCAGCCAAGGATACGACTGGCTTTTTGGGCTGAAAGCATAACTGCTGGCTCATGTCCAGTTTTTCATCCACCAGTAACCCTTAGTCCTTCTTTGCAGGGCTGCTCTCTATTCATATATTTCTCAGTCTATACAGATGTCTGGAATTGCCTCAACTCAGATGCAACATCTTGCACTTGATCTTGTGGAACTTCATGAGGTTTGTGTGGACCCACTTCTCAAGCTTGTCCATGTCCATCTGGATGTCGTCCCCTTCATATATTGTGTCAGCTGCATCACTCAGCTTGGTGTCATTCATAAACTTTCTGAGGGTGCACTCAATCCCACTGTCTATATCACTAATAAAGATATTAAATACTACCAGTTCCAATACGGACCCCTGAGGAATGCCACTTGTTGCTGGCCTACACCTGGACGTTGACCCATTGACCGCAACTGTCTGGATGCAGCCATCCAGCCACTTTCTTGTAAGTGTTACCAAAACTTGTAAAACAGGCTAGTTGTTTCAGTTTTAAAATCTGAAACTATTGTATCTTGCCAGTATTTTCACTTCAAACTGAATCACACCAAAGACCACAGTGTGCCCAAATCTTTTCAAGTCTTAATATCATCCACGTAATTGTGTCAGTTTATTAAAGAGCACCTTCATTTGTTTAGTAATCTGTAGGCTTAACAGAGTGGATATGGAAAGCATCCTTTCAGGATTGATCATATCTCTCAGGCTAAGACATTTGTAATGTACCAGCCTTTAGACTGCATTTCTTGTAATTTTTAGGATATTCTTTTCAAACTTTGACTTTGCTCTTACATCTTATCGGTCCTCCTTTTTCTGCAGCTTCTCTTACTCACAGTTGCCTGGTAAGCAGCACTGAGCCTGTAGCTTCTTTTACATCCTACTGGATTTGTTTCCATAGAACTAGAAAGAGTGAACTCAACAATTGACAACATTTTGTAAAACACAGCCAAGACTAGGTCCTGAAAAAAATATCAAAATATTTAAATATTATTTTAAGATATATTATCGAAGCTATCCAATAAGACATAAATATTGCACATTATATGTATATTTCCATACATAAAGTGAACATAAACATTAAACATTAAGTGAATATAAACTAGATAGAAAGATAAGCAGAAAGTCTATGTGATAAGTTATCAACGTCATGCCTGAAATCAATTCTGAATATGTTACCCAATTGTTGCAAAATGTTTTCTAATCCAAGATCTGAGCTGAATTTTTTGGAGCAAAGAGGTAAAACCTATTTTTTATCTAAACTAAGAAAAGGTAACATCTACTTCCTTAGAAATTTAGTGGGTGTTGAAATACGTTAGCCTCCTTGGAATAATCATACTCACAGGTAGACAATTCTGAAAATGTTACAGAAATTTGTTTGGTTATCATGCTTTCTGAAATCTGACCTTCTATAGATCATCCATTGCTGCTTTAATCTACATTTTCATTTTGACTTCATTGGCAATTGCTGGATGAGTACATAACAATGTGTCTTCCCTTTTTCCCCTGACCAAAAAATAAAAGTTGTTTTCCTCTTATAAACCTCCACTGAATAACAAAAACCAAAATAAGGCAACTTTAGAAAATTCTGACTTTCTTCAATGCTTTAGGACATTTTGATTTTCTTAAATGCTGTTATATAACCGATTCTTTAGTGTTATTATCCACTTCAAACTCTCTCCTCACTCCATCTCTACCTACATTTCTACAACTCTCTTATTTCTTCATTACTCGGTGAAAAAGAGTATGCTTATATTATCCCATGGAAGACTTTTTTTTTCTTTTTTCCCCAGACAGCAATAATCTATTGCTACATATTGCTATGAACTATGATCTTCATTATTTTTCTGGTGTGTTGAGTCATAGTGCCTTAAGCAGATTTTGGGTATCATGGGACAAAAACTGTGTGTGTTTATAATGTACAAATATATGTGTTTATATGTTATAAATGTGTTAATTTCATAGTTGTAGCTTAACCCAGCAGGCAGCTCAGCACCACACAGCCTTTTGCTCAATCTCCCTCCTCACAGTAGGATGGAGGAGACAATCAGAAAAAAAAGGTAGAACTTGTAGGTTGAGATAAAAGCTATTTAATAAGACAGAAAAAGAAGAAAGAAATAATAGTAATGATAATGATATTAAGAAAAAAAGAGAAAAATAACAGTAATGATAACAATATATATATAAACATACTTACAAAACAGCTGATGCACAAGCAATTGCTCACCACCTGCTGATCAATGCCCAGCCAGTCCCTGAACAGCAGCTGTTCCTCCTGCCAGCTCCCCTCAGTTACAGTTTCTCCATGTGATGCCCTGTGGTATGGAATATCCCTTTCGCCAGTTTAGATCAGCTGCCCTGGTTCTGTTCCCTCCCAGTTCCTTGTACCCCCACAGCCCCCTTACTCTCAAGACAGTACGAGAAGCTGAAAAACTGAAATTTCTTTGGCTCCATACAGTGCTGCTCAGCAAAGCTAAAACATCAATGTGTTATCAACATTGTTTTTCTCTTAAAGTCAAAATCAGACACTATGAAGAAACTCAACTTTGTCCCATCTGAAAACAAGACAATAGTCTTTTAGGTATATGAACCATTTCTCAAGGAATTTTGGAACTTTACTGAACAATGTAAAAACCACTGAAGAATTAAGTATAAAATAAATAAAAATTCAGAATCTAAAAACTAGTCTTAGCATCCCTTGATGCAGTTTTGAGACCTCAGCATTTCCCTTTTTACATTTTGTCTTTTAAATGATTATAGCAGATTAGTAAGTGATGCTGGAACTTTACAGAAAATCCAAAATTTCACTGCTGCAAATGGAAAGTAATTCTTTCTAAATAACTTTTGGTTTATTAGAACATTAAAGATAAAAGGAAGTCCCATTCTTAATATTGCCTTTGCACACAGTATTTGAAATGTTGTCTTAGTTTCTAACTGAAACTTTCTCTCAGTGTCTGCTACAAAGCTGTGTTTTGGTTCTAGAAAGAAAAACATGGCTGATAACAGCCGGCAGCACTGAACAGAACCAAGGACATTTGTATGTCTCTGCCAGGAGAGTGAAGAGGTTGGGGGGGCCGCAGGGAGCTAGGAGGGGACAAGAATGGGGCAGCTGACCCAAACTGACCAAAAGGGATATTCCATACCATATTACATCATGTAATATAAGGAAGGGAAGTGAGCTGGAGGGCCCGTTTGCTTGGGGATTGGCTGAGCATCGGTCGCGGTGGGTGAGTGATTGCTTTGTACAATCACTTATTTTGTATATAATTATCATTACTGTTATTTTACTCTATTTTCCTCTTTCTGTTAGTAAATAGTTTTTATCTCAACCCCCAAGTTCTACCTTATTTCTCGATTCTCTCCCCCATCCCAGCTGGGAGGAG
>WBMW01005529.1:121541-221204 GCA_013396635.1 Penelope pileata
GCAGTGAGGCAAAGATATCCCTTGAGAGATGACCTGGTATGTTACCCAAGTAAATGGAACACCATAGAGAAAGGTATCCAGTTCCTGAGGGAATTAGCTGTGTTAGAGTTGATATATGATAGAGATTTCAATCTGGACGATAATACGTTCTGCCCAGATCCAGATAACATCAGGTGCATGCGATCCATGTGGCGGAAACTTGTACAGGGTGCACCATCATCGTATGCCAGCACCCTGGCAGCTATGAGCTGGAAAGATGATGAAAGGCCAAGGGTGGATGAATTGGCTGGTAAGCTTCGACAATATGAAGAGAATCTCTCTTCCTCTCTACGAGCCTGTGTCTCAGCTGTGGAGAAATTGTCCCAAGAGGTCCGGCAACTCACAGACAGGGTATCCTACTCCTTACCTGAAAGAACAAGCATCTCAGCTATTAGAAATAGGCGTCCCTCTGCCTGAGAGAGACGACGTACACCATGTGCTGCTTTGTGGTTTTTCTTGCGTGACTGCGGAGAGGATATGAGGAAATGGGATGGAAAATCCACCCCTTATCTGCAAAATATTAGTAGCAAAGAGGCTGTCATTAAATTTTATCTAAAAATTTAGCATAATTTCGCATGTAGAAACAGCTTGGATATTCTAAAACAGGGAAGTGTACAGTTCTGTTCATTTATAAGCCGCAATAAAAATAAATAATGAAAATACTGCAGCTGAGAAAAATGGGTAAATAATGTGCAGAGATAGTATACAGGAGGTGGTAATCCACATATAGGATGTCATTGCTGTTGCAGGTGGCTGTTCTGTTGATCCAGAAAAGGCTACTTCTGGTTGCATCTCGTTGTGTCATAGATCTGTATTCCTCAGAAGTTCTCAAACCTGTGCTAAAAACACTAGCATGAGAGTTTCACTTGATCAGCTTGAGAGTTATATACATAAATAGAATTACATACTAGCACTTTTTTACCCCAGCTTATAACTGTTGTCTGTGTCTGCGAAGACTAGATTTATAGCTACAAACTCAGAAGCAAAAGGAACTGTGTATTCATAAATAAGGTGGTTCATTGAAAAAATGTCATTTCTTTTTTGAGTTTTTTCTTGTATGAGTACTTCTGTCTATAAAGAAATTACTGCCATATTGAACATTATAATTGTGTTATCTGCCATACTTCATCTCAACATGCATTATTGTTATTAAATATTCAAGATTTCACTTATTTTGAATAGGTAAAGATGATATATTTATTAAATGTAACAATAAAAGGTATATTTAGAGACAGTAAAATTTCACCATTGACTTTTCCTGAACACTTGCTGTCGATTTCTGTTGCTATAAACTCAATCCGCAGAGTATGTCTTGAAAATTAACACAAAGCAGATCAGTTTATTAAATTTAGTTGGTGTCCATGACTATTATTGATCTTGTAACCGGTTGTCTGATACTTACTTTCTCCAAAAACATTGTTGAATGCAAATACATTGGCAGAAGTAGTAGGTTTTGTTTGTTTTTAGTGTGCTTAATAAGACAGATTTGAGTTAAAGGAACAATCCTGGGTTTCGTTTTGTTTTGTTTTCTCTGAAGTTGCAGGGCCTCCTTCAATTTCTTAGTGGTAGGATGTCCAGACTGGATGATAGGACACAGAGACATATAACATCTGAATGCTGTTGTAAGAGGTTTGTCACCCTGAACCTTTTTCTTATATTTATATTATTATTTGTATTTACCATATGAAGAATTGAAATACAGATGAGAGCCATGATTATTTCAAGGTCTAACAGATGAGAATAAAAAGTTTCCATTCCTGTACTTCAGGTTAGTATTTCTAGCCTAAATAACATCCTACCTCTCTTTCTCAATGTGTTGAATTTTCACCTTCATTTTATTTCTCAGTAACGGCAGAGACGCAATGAAGATTTATATTTAAGCAGAGCAGAATTTGTGAACTCAATATACACAACATTCTGGGAATGCATATATTTTTCTATGAGACACAGAGCATTCCCAGTGCTGCTAGGCAGAATATACATATAATAAATCTGCAATATAATAATAATAATAATACATAGTACTATATAACATATATAACATACAACATATGATGAATGACAATATATGATATATATGCTCAGCAGGTGACCTATATATATATATGAAACTATACTACATAAATGCTTTCATATATGTATACATTGATCACTTGCTGAGAATGAGAATTACTTTGCTGTCTCTCATTTTCTCATAGCATAGTCTGAAAATGGCTAACAGCCCTGTGCAATTTGCTGTGTATTGGACAGCCTATCTGTATTTCAGCTTGACAGTCTGGCATATCAGCAGTAGAAATCATTACTGGCATCAACTAAAACAATAATGATTGCAGCTCTATTCAGTGTGTCTTCTACAATGTGATAAAATGCCACACTTTTCAGTTTATTTCAGAATTTTCCAGTCTCCAAAAAGCTTGCATGAATACAAATAACATGGTCCCTCAAGGCAAAAAATCTAGGGATATTTTTTAATCTTTGAATGAATGAGGAGAATATTATTAAATCAAAATTTCACATTCTGTGCCCTAGACTAATATTATACTGACATCCACTTGAAATTGGCTACATATAGGAACTAGGAAATAAAGGCTGTGGAGAAACAAGTGTTTGATTAGTTTTGCTTTCACTATTTTGAAAATTAATCTCAATAGAACACAAAGCACACATTGCAGAGCCATGTGCAATACGCCAAAGCTAATAAAATTCCCAAACAGGACTCACATTTGCTATTCATTTTATGAAATAGTGGGGCATATGTTCGTATTTTCTTTGAACAGAAGAGGTTTTTTTAATATCCTCTGTTATACGTGTTGTAATATTTACCAACCATCAAAGTTCAGTCAAGACTATTACTGAACTATTCTATGCTCCATATAGAGCACAGAGCATTTTACCAAAAGGTAGAATGCTACTTTTCTGCCTTTTTTTTTCTTTCTGTTGTTCTAACCCCATTGAAGGGTCTCTGGGGTACTTTACACTTACTGTTTGATTCTTCTCCAAAACTGCATTTTAGAAAGTGTTCACATCATGCTTATTTATCTATCTCACCACTCTTACACTTGAAACACACTGAAACAGACTACTTGAGAGCTCAGTCCCATGGCCATTTAAAATATTTCTTTAAGATTTACCTGTTTTATTACTCTTTTAGTTAATTATTTTTGCATGTTTGATTAATGCTTTATGAAGTACTTGGTGGCACATATAAAGACTTTGAGGAAAGATTACATGTATGAAGATCCCCCGAAAAAGAGAAGAGAAGGGTTCCTTGAAACAGACAAAGATAATCTTGCAGAATTCCTAGGTAATCCACATCCTTCCTCCCCCCTACACATATTTATTTTGTTCCCAGCCCCTACCAGTGAGAGTTTTTGGAGAAACTGGAGAGGTGCAGACACCATTGTGGGATCTGACATTTATTGTTTAATTGAGCTGAAAATTTTTCCAGACACACATTCATGGAGGCAAACAATTACTTATCATTGTTATGATCATGCCTGAAACGTCATGATACTTCTCAAATCAGTAGTCGGCAAGTTATACATATTTTGGGTAGTAATTCATCTTGGTTGTTTTTCTATATGAAAAACTGACTGCAATGGAAGATATTATACTTCAGAATACATGCAATCCATTGATCAGTTTGACATGTCACTAAATAATCTTGAACTCTTCAAGCAAGTAAAAGAGATATAGTAGAGGTATATGCCTGTACACCCTTTTCTACATTTTCAATGGATTACTATTGGACTTCAGTATCCTTCCCTTTCACTCAGAAAGCTGTATTACGTCTTTGCACATTACTGTTAAATTTTTATAAGATTTATCAAAAATTATAATGTTACATTTACATTTCAACATTTCACACAGTATAATATTCTGAAAATTCTCAGTGTAATATGTCAGGCATACTAATATGTTTAAAAAAAGTAATGGATACAACTTAATTTCAAAGATGTTCCATTCTGTAAGTAACTTTGTTAAGTTCCCTTCTTGAGGACAACAAATTTCTGAAAGGATCTGCAGTTATTTTGGCAAATAGTGAAGATTTGAGCTGGCAAGCATGACCGCATTGGGGAAAACAATGATGCATTAACGAAATGGCAGTCATCCCTTAACAGCTGTACATCTTGAACAATCTGAACAGTTACAGTTACTTATTAATGTTAATTAGTTTTGTGCATAATGGGAAATAAAAATTTGGTATAGTAGGGTAATATATTTGTCCTTATGAGCTTTGGACAGCTAAGGGTTTTTGTTTGTTTGTTTGGATATGTTTTTTTTCCTTTGAGCTGATCAAACAATGAGTAAATTATTCAACTCATTTTGAAAACTACTAAGCCTTTAATGCTACCTCAATGTATATTCTGCTTAAGCAACTTCTGAACAGAAGTGCTATTTTACAAGTGATTTGGGGTTTCATTATAATTGTTTTTCATATCCCTCCTGCAATGTTCATTTCTCTAAGAGGTACTTACAGAGTAGTAGGAAAAAAATTAAAAGAAGAAAATCTCTGAAAATTACCAATGTTATTTTTGCATTGCAGCCTCTCTCTCTCTCTAAAAAAAGAAAAGAAAATAAACAAACAACACCCCCCTCACACACATACACACATGTAAAAATGCACAAAACTTTCCACATCTTTTTAGGTTGTGAGCATTGTTAGACAGACTAGAATTCAATGTTATTTCCTATAAAAAGTAGGCCTAAATTTCTAGTATTCTCGTATGTTTGACTATGTTAATGTACTTTATTGGGTTATTGCTTCTGGAGCAAGTATGTAAATACATTAATCTACAGTAAGTTTAGTAAGACAATTTTACCTTAAAAAAAACTTTTTTTTTTTTTATTTTTTTCATCCCTGGTCTCTCTGTAGAAAAATATATATTCTTCTGGAGATTATTTGGTGTATAGAATGAAAGCTATCTTAGATAACTTGCATGCAATGTATGGATATATGATCCCCTCATAACCTATTTTAAACAGAACTATGCTTACTGAACCATTTTAAAAATTGTGAGCAATTAGCATGATATTTCTTTTTAAATTGCCAATTTTATTATAGATGTTACATCAGAAGGAAAAGATTTGAGAATGGAAAATGTCTGATAGGAAACAACAATGGGACATATGCAGGACAGAACATTTGAAAACAAACAAAATTCCATTTTACAGGAATTACTTCTGGGGAATGACTTTGGTTTAAGAAGGCTGGATGCACTGAAGTTGCAGGGATAAAAGAAAAGAAAAGTTCTTAGGACTGAGAGCATAAGAATAGAGTTTTGTCAATGTTTTAAAAATGTAAATATGCAGAACCAAACCTGTTAAAGCCCTAAACTCTTTCTTGGTTTCACAGCAAAGTAATCGCTAAACACAGTCCTAATATGCACAGCAAAGAAAAAGAAAAAAAAGCTGAAGCATGGCCTTTAAAACATTTATGTGAAAACAGCAACAATAGTCAGTATACTCACAGGTAACAGAATTTTAAATAGAAGGCAAATACTAATATATCTGATTGGCATGAGAAAAAACGGCAGAGCACAGCCTCCGTGTTATTCATGTCTAAAAAAATAAGGCTAGGCTAAAGATGAGACAAATATAGTGACCTAATTTGCATTTGGAGATTGTCTCCTCAGAAATGTCATTTTCTCAAGTTCAACCACATTCAGAATCAGTTCTGTTTTCCTTGTTTGCTTTTATTATTATTATTATTATTATTATTATTATTATTATTATTATTATTATTATTATTATTGGTTGTTTTGTTGTTGTTGTTTTTGTTTAAAGTTGAGAGGAAGACGCCAACCAAAATCAGAATGTTCACAACACAGTAGTCCAGTGCAGACTGAAATGATGATATTCAGCTTTTTCTAGGGGAAGAAAGGGACACTCTGCAGTAGCTCTGTCCAGGTAGGAAAAGAAGATAAAGTATTCACAAGCTGTGTGAACAAACAAACAATGTTTTGTATACTTAAGTTGTTAAAAATCAAACTCTGAAAAGCTGCATAATTTGAGAACAAGTTCAAAATAAGATCAAAATAATGCCTGCTGAGGTGTTACTCCTCTGCCTATTATACAGTGACCATGAAATATTTCCAAGAATCTGTTAAAGAAAATCAAGCCCATAGAAAAAAACAAAAAGCTATAGAGAGACAGTAAAAGACATGAAGTGCTAATATTGTACTTCTCAATGTATGTTCAGATAGTGTTAGATAGACCATCCCAATCTACTTCTCTTTTTTTATCTTTTTGTTTCTTTTTAACACCTTGGTCTTCTTGTTACCTCAATTACAATACGCTATGTGTAAATTGCTAATTCAAGTAGTAATTCTCTGTGTCTGGACTGAGCATCCTGTTCCCACATCAGAATCATGTCTATACTTGCAGTGGATTCACTCACGTCCTTTTTATATTTTTGCGGTGTAGCAAGGAAGCTTCAGTGCTGTCTTGTCCACGTTTCCAATCTTTATGATAAGAAAACTAGCATCCTGGGACCCACAATGAGATATGCTTGGCCTCTGCTTATTCTTAGAGCTTCCATGGTGAGAATAACATTCTCTGAGCATATATTTGTCAGAACAGCCATGCTACAAAGATTAGGAAATCTGAGAAAATATTCCTCAACTATATACAAGCCTTTAGGTTCTATATAAGCAATACTGAGGAGTGAATTCCTGCTTTCCTTAACTTCCGTTTTCTTTACTGAAACAACTGAAATGAGCTGAGGGGAAGATAGGAGGAAAGATATTTAGTTCTCAGCTCAACCACCAGATAGCCTTTTTTTTCTTCTACACTCATCCATACCTCAGCATGCTCCGTGCACACCTCAGTGCATAAATTAGTCCTTTCAGTTATTTGTGAATAGGTTCAACTCTACTACAGCACAATGAAGTGTGACATGGACTTGTCAGCCTCTGTATGACTGCGACATTGTTTTGTGATTGGAATACTAAAATGTCTGTTACATTTTGGAGGGTGTCTCTTCATGTTTGACAATCAGCTTAAGATAAGATTGCACATGAAAGGTAAATATCTTCTAGGCTATTTACACTAGAAACATTTCTAAATATTTATGCTACTGCTAGTTTTGGTAACTGTTAACAATTTAAATTCTCCTAATTTATCTTTATAAATACTTTATCAAATTTTTAAACAACTCAGAGATTATTTAAAATTTTTGGATTACAGTCATAACAGCAAGAGAAGTGCTTGCTTATGTTGGATTTTTGTTAAGCCAGATGTTACTGCATTTTCCCATGAGACAACCTTTGCACAAACTTTCTTAAAAAAAAAAATATCAATTATTTGATTAGACTTCAGATTTCTTTAAGTTCACTCTATGTTGGCTAGATACTTCATTCATAGTCAAGTGTTTCATTCAAGGATGATAGTGAGCTACTCAACATTACTTATTTCATTATTTGTTCATTAAGTGCTAGTTTGGGATATGTAATGGGAACAAGTACAGCTTTCAACCTTTAACAGTTTCCTCTAAGCTACTTTATCTTGTTTTTTACTATTCATTTCAGTGCAATGAATGCAAATCTATTTTCATGCTACATTCCCTCAGGAGAGATTTTTCAAGGCATAAAAAGTTCAAATCCCTCTTCTGAATGCACATGGTACCTACAGTCACGAAGACCCTTGTGCACTTCTTGAGTATGTTCCCATAAAGTCTCAATCCCCCATGAAGTGAACAACTATTTCATGTGAGAGGCGACAGGCATAGTTTCTTCCATCATTTCTGTTGTTGGTAGAAATGTGAAGAAACCCTTGTCTCTCGTAGAAATTTTCCTGTAATCAGCACTCCTACTAAATAGCGAAGATCAAGACCTTGTTTCAAGGCCCAGCAGCACCCCTAGGCCTGTCTTTCCTTGTCCATCCCCTTTGAGGCTGTGCAACCCTGCCCAGGGCCCTGGACGCCACATCAGCCCCATGGCTGATAGCCTCTGCCCCACCAAGGCCACAGCAGGGATGCGCTCCAGCTCCCCACAGCTCTGTCTTGCCCATTCCTGTAAGCCCATTTACCACCCTCAACCTTCAGGGAGGTGCCTGTGTGCCAAAGGCTGTGCCAATGCCCTTGGCTTCTCTGCTGCTGTCTGGGGTGGTGAGACAGACCTTGGCTACTGGGCCTTGCCCTAGCTGTTTCCAGTGTTCCCAGTTCTAGGTACCCTAGGCACTGCTGCTTCCTAACAACTACTACTCCCTCTGGTGATTTCTCACTTTCTATATTCTGAATGTAACTGCACTTTTTTGTATGTTTGCTTTCATCTTTGAACAGAAAACACTACAGTAATCAGCATAACAGGCAATATGGCAGCATCATAAATGGCAGTGCATTGCTACCTCCCAATACTGCTGCCTCAGCCTGCTTATTGTGCAGTTATAATTTTAACCTGCATGTCTTCTTGTTGGATGCTCTCTCCATTTCATTTAGCACTTTCTCTCTGAGAAGAAAAATGTGTGCTCTGTATTTGTGTGTGCTAGGCAGAGGTTTTTTGTCCTGTTAACATATTCTCCCTATTCAAGGAGTTTATTTTCCCTACCACAGAAGACCACTGTGCTAACTGTGCTAACTCCACTCCCTGAAGAGCTGAACAAAAAATAGTAATGCAAACATTTACTGCCCAGGGATTCATCCTGAAGGATCACAAATGCTCCCTGCAAATTATAGGCCTTGTGCTGCTGGGCTTTCCCGTAACCACTAAAGTTCCCTGCAAATTATAGGCCTTGTGCTGCTGGGCTTTCCCATAACCCCTTAAGTTTAATGGCTGTTCTGTACAAAGCTGTGAAACAGCTTTTTGTTTATTTATACATTTAGTCTACACTAAGCTGTGATTCTCCATACAACTGTAAATAGATTGGTATTGTATTTCTTGCTAAGTGAGAAAATCTGTATCTACTTCAATAAATTTATTAATAAGTTATTGTGTGGCAAGTCCACTAGGAAAAAAATATGGCTGCTGCTTGCAATCAAGATGTTTAATATGGAGTTGAGTTAGAAAGTTATTTTAGCCCCTAAATCCAAAATACACAGTGTCTTCAAAGCATTAATTAAAAGCAGCTGAAGGAACAGATAAAGACGCAAAACCCCATTGGAAAAGAGTTTTATAGTAAATGAACATGAACAGCCTATTTTCTTTTCTGCTTAAACAGGCTCTTATATCTGAACAACCAGATCAAAAGCCAACTGAGAGAGTGCCAGTTCAACAGCTTTAGAGGCTTCTGCCATCTGTGGATGAGAGGCTGTCAGTTTTTTTAATTGCAGCACAAAGACTGGGAATGCAATCTATATCCTAATGGCAGCTAAGTGAAATGACTTGTGGTTTCCTCCTACTAGAGCAAAGGGGAATTATGACTCTGAACAACAGACCATAAAGTATTTTATTATGTGGTCATGAGTATCACTTCCAATGAGGAACAGAGTGATAATTTAGTACTTTAAATTATCACTTTGTAAAATCATACATACCAATGAGCTCTGAACTAATTTTAATCGAAAGTATCTCAAATTACACAGTTCTTTACCATAAGTCGGTTTGTGTACATATATACATTTGCAAAATATCAATGTTTAAACTGTGCTTACATCAGGACAGTAAGGAAACCTTGGTCTTGTTGACACTCATGCGTCTGGAATTCCACACAGTTACTGGAAAATAAGGTAAAGGAAAAAAAGACGAGATCTTGTATTAAGAACTTCTTAAAAGAATAAGAAATTAATTAAATCTAAGAAATAAGAAATAATATCCCATCACTGAAACATGCAGAATTTCAGCTAGAAAAGTGCAAGAGGATCTCAAAGGACTCTTACATGTAGAAGAATCTATCTTAACAATTAAGATACTTTATATATGAGGACAAGATAAAAATCAAAACCAATATATTTTTACATAAATTAGAATTATTATTTTTTCTTTTTCTGTGTAAATATAAATAGATAAATGAATAAAGCATTCAGTTTTTCATCTGTTGAGAATTGCAATGTTAGGACTTTTTTGTTTGTTTTTATGTCTGTTTGTTGTGTTCTTTGTTTTTCTTTTGCTAAAACTATTTTCTCTCCTTGAAAATATGTAGCAAGATTTTTTAATGAGCTATTAGATTAATACATCATTTTTACCTCCTTTGTAATGGCTGATTGCTAGCTCCCTGGTTCATCACTTGGACATGGGTACATTACTAGAGATTAGAGTTAAGTAAGGATGCGGATGACAAAAAAAAAAAGATTTTATCAGGTCTTCATACTTTTTACAAAGTCAAAATACTTTTTCGGGCTTTTTCAGCAAGATGCAGTGAAAGTGCAGAGTTTGCATACTTCTGCTGCATTTGTTATATACAAAATTCTTATCCCCAGTGAAGAAATTTGGAGTAAGTATGTGTGTCTCAAGCCTCTTTGTAATGTCAGCTGAAGATTTAGACAATAAAGCTTTTGTAACTCCTCTTCAGTTCCTTGTCAGTGCTCTCAGCTAACATCTATAGCAACTCACGGACTGGTTTGTTTTCAGCACTGCAAGTATCATTTTTCATTCCATAATATTCATACTGTGATAAACAAACAAATAAATGGACTCCGATAAATTTGTATTTTGAGAGAGGGAGGGTTCAAAATGGTCTTTTACCTATTTGAAGGTTTAAATATTTGGACAGAAGTGTGAAATTTAAATCTCTTGGTTTCAAAGTTTGTTCCTCCTGTAAGGTCATTATGCCTACTTGGCTCATTGCTTATATGGAATGGTGTGGTAATGGGAATTGCAGATCATGGTCAAAAGGTCCTTGAAGGAATGTTTGTTAAGGATTTCTACTAATATCTCCATCTCTGTTTAAGTCCCCAGAGCTCGAATATTTGTGACATCATAGACTTCCTCTACAAGCAATAGAATTATTCTTCTCTGTCAGAACATTTCCATAAAATCATAAATGCTGTAAGAGCTTTAAATCATCCAGCTCTGAGAAAAGTATCTCACAGCAGTGAATTAGATAATTTATCTCATTAGCTGATCTATACGAACAAACAGCTCAGCAGACTGCTGACTGCCCAAAGAAAGAGGTGTGCTTGTCCAGTATCTCGTCAGACAGTGGAGCCATACAGTTTGATCTTGGTGTTGCCCTCACCCAACTCAGAGGCACTAAGATGTTGGGAGATCGGGCTTCTGGGAACAAACGGGACGAGCTCATAGAGTTTGCAGGTAAGTTCCAACTTTATTGTGTTTCGGCAATACAATATATAGCCCTTAGTAGTGCAAGCATTAGCAATCACGCGTGAAAGCATTTCCCTAATTGGCTGTGCTGCCTTGAGCAGTTTCGTGATTGGTGATCACGCGCAGAGCACACGCTTGTTCTGATTGGCTCGCAGTTCTTTTATCTTCCTGTTTTCTTGCGAACGATAAGTAACCCCCGGCTACCCCCCCGAATCTCTGACCTCTAGTTACCCTTTCAACCTTCACACAATTTTCTCCTCTAATCTGTGTAGCCCGAGTTTGGTTGCCCCTATCCCAACACTAAGAGACCTTTGTTGTTCCTACAGCAGAAGCATGTCTCTGAGTTCCCGCTGTTTCAGTACAATTTTTACTGACTTCAGCTTTTCTTTTTGTGTTCTTGACTGTCTGCTTATTTGTTGTGCCCATTAATGTATCCTGGTATTATTTCTAAGCACTGAATTGTAGTAGATGCTAACGATTGCAACCTCAAAAATTTCTCTTTTTCATTCCATGCCACAATTTTCAAGAATTGCGAAGTGCTGAACTTACGCTATACCTGTTAAAATATCTGTCACTTCTTTCTCCTCAATCCTATTTCACTGATTCAAACCTGCTAACCAAGAAGGGCCATCAGGAGGAGATCCTTGATTCTAGCTTAGACACAGCTGCAGTTATAAGATTGCAAGAGAATCCACTGGGTTGTTCCATATTTTCAACAGTGTTAATGTTTCTGGCCAAGAGCATTCCACATTCAGTCTTATCTTTCCCCTAAACTTTCCTGAAATAATTTTATGGATAGTCAGCTATGTCCCTACCTATAAAAATGTATTTACCGTGTCCACTCTGAGAATATGTTTCAGAAAAAGGATTTCAAGACTTTTCCATATGGCTTACAGAATACAAACCATTCTATCTGGAATTCATGAACCCTCATTGAGGATTACTTCCAAATACATTTATATTATTTGAGATAACAGGTCTTGTTAGCAAGCTTCCTTGTGTAACCTGAGAGGAAATCATAACTGATTTCTCAATACATTTCCTTGTCCAAGATTTCCAACCAGGTAGACTTAAATATTTTAAATCAGGACATGAAGATATATTGACTGTTCTGGTTTCAGCAGGCAGGCCTGGAAACCCCACACAGCCTTTCGCTCACCCCCCCCCTCCTCCCAGCTGGGATGGGGGAGAGAATCGAGAAATAAGGTAGAACTCCGGGGTTGAGATAAAAACTATTTACTAACAGAAAGAGGAAAATAGAGTAAAATAACAGTAATGATAATTATATACAAAATAAGTGATTGTACAAAGCAATCGCTCACCGACCGCGACCGATGCTCAGCCAATCCCCAAGCAAACGGGCCCTCCCGGCTCACTTCCCTTCCTTATAGTACATAATGTCATATGGTATGGAATATCCCTTTTGGTCAGTTTGGGTCAGCTGCCCCATTCTTGTCCCCTCCTAGCTCTCTGTGGCCCCCCCCAGCCTCTTTATTCTCCTGGCAGAGACATACAAATGTCCTTGGTTCTGTTCAGCGCTGCCGGCTGTTATCAGCCATGTTTTCTTTCTAGAACCAAAACACAGCTTTGTAGCAGACACTGAGAGAAAGTTTCAGTTAGCCATAAAAATGCCTAAGCTAGGTTTTAATACATCATGTTTTTCACTTTTACTCTTTTCCTACAGCAGTCAGTTCTCAGTATAGTCATCAAATGGTTAGAATTTCAAGACATTTTTCCTGTTTTTTATCAGGTTCTCTGAGAACATATATTTTTTAAAACTGCAACCTGATCAATCTTTTCCACTAAAAGAGTGTTCATGATCACAGGCATATCTAGAATATGGATGAGCTACATATTCTTAGAGTATGTCCAACTTTCATAGATTTTTAAAAATAGGGCAATTAAGTAGCAAAAACGTATCTAAAATTCCTCTGTAAAACTGTGCTTTTTCTTTTTTTTGCAGTTTTCTAGTGTTTACTTTTATGCACAGCAATGAATGCACATGCTTATACATTTATAAGATGAACAGGATTTTTCAGATTGAAAAAAAATCTTCATTTTTTATAAAGATTTCTAGAGCTCTTCAGAATCTCAAATTTACATTTCACATTCCATGGTGAGGAATGAGAATAGAAGATTTTTTCTGTCATAAATTAATACATGCATAACTTGCTGTTATGAAATAACAAGTGTCTCTCGTAAGTATTGTCGCTGACTCAGTCAAGATATAAGCTTCTCCTTGTTGTTTTCAGGAAATATATTTATAATGCCACAAATCGTTAAATATTTTTGTCAAAACCAATTCTACTCTTCTACTTCCACATGCCACTAAATTTCTATAAAGCACACAATCCCTTTGCCAGTAAGCATGGAAACCTACAGCCAAAATATAGGTTGTGGAAGTGGAAAACATGTTTAAAATTATTATGTACAGAATTTACAACCATTACTCCTAGGAATACATTGTGTATATTGTATCCACAGTACCACTCACTTCTCCCCTGCTCTGGCATTAAAAATCTGAATTGTTTTGGTAGGTAGAAACAGAAAATATGCATGAGCACCTATCTGCATGAAACATATGAGTAGACATGAAGTTGGAATGCGCCTTGAAGAACAAATTCTAACTCTCAGAAGGACCTACTTTAACTTGACTGCAGCTTCTACATGACCTTTCAAAGAATACTGAAAAATTAAAGGATTATGTAATCTATCACAAATGAGGCCGTCTTAGAAGCAAGTATACATGTCACCTCTGTCTGGTTCTCATATTAAATCACTTGGACCATTTTGTTTCTTAATCATATCTTTCAAAATCTGAATATTTGCAGTTCTTTCTACATAATTGGTCGGATCCAATACAAAGTGTTGTGGTTGTGTATGTTCTTTATAGCATATACTGCAAGATTTCTTTTCTCTCCTGCTTGTTGATTCTCAAAATCTCAGTGTGAACATGTTTACATACCATTCAGCACTCTCATCTCTCCCTCAATATGATTTATGTCTTATGACAATGGCTGTGATTCTTCCTCCTTACCCCTAGCCTTCCCTCTGCATAACCTCTATTGTATTGTTGCAATGTACACATAAAATTATGTGCTTCAAACAATAACAAAAAAAATTGCAAACCATCTCAAGAGATGAACTAGTAAGTGTATATATCAGAATATCTTGAGAACAAGTTTGCTATCTTAATTTGAAGATAAAGCCCTACAGAGTCAAAGAGTAGTTGAGGCTGCAATGCATCTCTGGATATTGTCTAATTCCAACCCCTTGCTAAGAGCTGGGTCAGCTATAGCTGGGTTATGAAAATCTCCAAGGACTCCACAACCTCTCTGGAGAATCAGTTCCAGTACCTGATTACGCTTACAGTGAAAAAACCTTTTTCTTGTGTTTAAAGGAAATTGCCTGCTTTTCACTTCATACACACTGGAGTCAGAAGAACCAGGCTTTGTCTTTACTCCCTTCTGTCACGTATTTATGCATATGGATAATATCCTACCACCCCCTCACACCTTTTCACCTTGAGGCTAAATAGTTCAGCCTCTCTCAGCTTCTCCTTGTTTGCCAGATATCCCAGACCCTTAGTCATCTTCATGACCCTTCACTGGAGCTTCTGAAATATGTCCATATCTCTCTTGTACTTAGAATTCCAAAATTGGATTGTGCACTCCAGATGTGTTTCACCATTACTGAGAAGAGGAGAAAGTCTCCTTCAATCTGCTGGCAGTGTTCTTCGTAACATAGCCCAGGAAGCTTTTATGCTGAAATATTTTCTCCTTAGACATGTTTAAAAACATAAACTTTAAGGCATAATATTTAAAAAGATTAATTTTGAGGCACATATATTTGCCTTTCCTATATGTTTTTAGGGTAGATGTACAGGAATTTCTCCTGTCTGGGTGAAAACTAATTTCATAGGAAGTTTTCTTCACAGTCTTTGGTAGTTATTGAGACTTTAGGGGATAAAGACATGAATGAGATCTCTGGCATTATTATAAACCATGTGAATTAGTCCTCTCCTTACTTCTGCAAAAACATTAAACACAGAATATGATTTCTAATTAATGAACCATATGTATTTGTATTATCATCTCTATGTCTGATTCAGAGCATCAAAACATTTAGGTTTCAATGTAAATACTTTCAACTTGTTCAAGTTTTACATTACATTAGAATTGCAAGATTCCATTTTATCCATTATTATATCAAAATAATGTATATTATTTGATTGCTGGAAAATAAATAGCTAGTTGTATCAGTCAGAAATATTCCAATAACATTTATAAAATATTTCACATTAGAAAAAAAGCAAGTCAAAAACTATGTATTTGAAATACCAATAATAGCTTCAGAATCTAATATTGAAAACTTTTCCATTATTCTTTTTTTTTTTTTTTTCTTTTTCTGTTCATCAGTAAATACTTATTTGCTCATTATATGTTGGTAAGCATCATTTTGAAGAGTTTTATAGTTTACATGTATCTTTCTGACTGCATTGAACCTTTCGCAGAGGTGACATAAAATGGTTAGGTAAGAAAACAAACTTTGGAATATAAAAAAAGAGAAATGATAGCTTTCACAGAAAAAGAAAGGTTAAATGGTGACGAAGGAAAATATGTTTATCATGAGTGAGTTAAAGTGCTTTATGTGAACTGGATGTTGAGAAATAACGAGAAAATTGGAAATGAAATTAGGCCAAAAATAAGCATCCAAAAGATGCTAATGGCAAAATAAAATGCTGCAGGCATGTCTAACAGAAGTGATCAGAAATCGTCTGTCCCTGGTTGTATCATCAAATTGCTTTGTAATCATAACCTTTCTGCACAGCAGCTTCTCTATCTGCAAAAAGGTGGTATATCCTTTCAACATTAACTGGGTGCTTTGAAATATACTGATGCTACAAAAATGTGAAATATTAGTATAGACAGCACTGTCGCAGCAAGTGAGATTTTTCAAATCACAACAGAAGTGTCACCAGTGTTGGAATGGCTATGCCACTTATGCTTAGTATCATCTTGCTTCTCATAGTTTATTGAACTGTTCAGTCTGAGGGAATTATTCAGGCACAATATTAATAGCATTGATTGAATTTTCCCACCAAAAGTTGTCAAATTTATATCAAATAAATTATCCAGTAATTTATATAATCTTACATAACTGTGCACTCTGCAAATCCCTTCAGGATACAGCAGTTTAAGATAACTTGAAAGAATTATTGAAGAATTATTTCATTCTCTTTAGACTTCATATACATATATATTCATGCATTTTTACATATTTTATTTATTATTTTTATATACTGATTCATACATGTCATGCACAAGGACACATACACATATATATAATCCTGAAAATAAGATTTCTGCTTATCTCTTTGCATAGATTTAACGAGACAGAAATGTAAAAGTTTTTAGGATAGCTTCTCTTTTCAGTGACTCCAATTTTATCAATTGCAAGAAATAAAATAAAAAAACTTCCACAACCAAAATCAAACAGAAACTAAAAGCCAACCAAACAAGCAAACGGTAACAAAAAAGCCTACATACTCAGTGAAGCTTGTTATATGTCAGATTCAAACCAAACAAGCTCAGAAGTGTAGGCAGGGGGAATATGGGCGGATATGTGAATAGTACTAGATTCAAAAAGCTCTTCTGTTTCTTCCCAGTCTTGTTTAGAATCTTCATTGATGGTCTGGATGAGGGGACCCTCAGTAAGTTTGCAGATGACATCAAGTTGAGAGAAAGTGTCAATTTGCCTGACGTTAGGAATGCCCTACAGGGGGATCTGGATGGGCTGCATCGATGGGCTGAGGCCAGTGGGATGAGGTTCAACAAAACCAAGTGCCTGGTCCTGCAATTTGGGCACAACAAACCCATGCAATGCTATGGGCTTGGGGCAGAGTGGCTGGAAATCTACACAGAGGAAAAGGATGTGGGGATATTACTGAACGGCCACCTGAACATGAGCCAGCAGTGTGTCCAGGTGGCCAAGAAGGCCAATGGCATCCTGGCTTGTATCAGAAATAGTGCAGTCAGCAGGACTAGGGAGGTGATCGTCCCTCTGTACTCAGCCCGGTGAGATCACACCTTGAGTACTGCGTTCAGTTTTGGGCCCCTCACTGCAAGAAAGACATTGAGGCCCTGGAGTGTGTCCAAGGAAGGGCAACAAAGCTGATGAAGGATCTGGAGCACAAGTCTTGTGAAGAGTAGCTGAGGGAACTGAGCCAGCTATTGTCTCCTCACTTTGGATATGCTGAGCATATCACTTACCATTTGAAGCTAGTCAGGATTGTTCTTGAGGGTTCAAATTATTATCACTATGCTGTAAGACTGTTACTAATCAATCGTTAAGGCAAAGTCTGCAATTTAAAAGACAGTTTAGTGGAGTATTTAGCTTGCATACGACCTATTTTGTAACTGTTGCAGCCAAGAATAGCTACTAGATTGTTCCCCTATCATGGGTGTCCAACTTTTTGGCTTGCCTGGGCTGCATTGAGCAAAGAGGAATTGTATTGGGCCACCTGTAAAACATATGATATAGTTAATGTATATAATGTATATATATTTATTTATTAAAACATAAAAAAGAGGTCAACAATACCATAAAACTATTGGGTTCGAAACAAACCCCAAGATAACTGATGGCCTGATTGTCAGAACTAACTGAATAAAATTGATCCCAGAATAATAGTATATTTTTCATAAAAAAAAGGCAGAAGCATCAAGTTCTTGACTCACCTAGAGGACAGCTAATGTACCTGTGTGCCACATATAGCCATACTGACAGTGGCCAAACATTGCTGCAATGCATAGAGATCATAATTTGTGAAACAACCAACCTGGATAACTTGTGCTTGGCAAGTACCTACATCATAAACTCAAGCACATCTTTGCTCACAGTCCTGGTGAAGAGCTCTGTGCTGCCAGAATTTTTTACCCTCTTTCTGCCAGCAATTCCATTCCCAAATCAGAATATTTGGGCTTTGTGGCTTTAGCCTGTGGCTGAAGAGTAGAATCATGTGGTTGTTACCCCAGTTCCTTTTAGAAGATTTAGTAAGACAAATTGTGCAGTATTGATATTAAGCATTGCCCTATTTGAGAAGAAAAAAAATCACATGGGACAGAGAAGCATATTGCCCATGTCAAACAAGCCAGCTGCATTGTTTCATGCCCAGTGGAGAATGGGATTTGGGTACTATCATATCTAAATGAAGTAGGGAAGTAATAAATCTTATGTTCATAAAAGAGTCACTCTGTTGTTAGGAATGAAAGGGGAAATTGAAATAGTGTAAGCAGGAGTTACATTGCTGGACTTACAAACTTGACAGCAGGCTTTATACTGGAACATTGAAGAAATGAAAAGATTTCATGAACATGAGCACAACGATAGCTAGTTGAGGATACATACTATTGAACTCTGGTGACCATTCATTCTGCCAACAAACAGGGAGAAACCCATATGAGTAAATCAGACTGAAGTAAATGGATGCATGCTACAGATGGGACAATTTGTCCAAGAGGCATTTGGGAAATATTTATTTATGAAGATTTTCTGGAGGATAAGCTAGTATAATTGTTCTGCAATGATTATAAAAGGGAAGAAATCTAAACTATGTGATGATGAAATATTGTCAAAAAGGGCTAAATGCTGTTTCTTGGACTATTTATACTGAAAATTGAAGTGCTGCTGCCATTTTTTAAGCTTCTTATTTTTCGTTATGAAATTGGGGTAGTAGTTAGATACCATCTCTAAACATCATTTAAGTTGCTGATTGATTTTACAAAATGATATGTCACCCTCAAGATGCAGTCTTAATAGCTGGAGAGAGAAACTGAAGTGTCGTAAAATGATCAGAACTTCAAAGATAAATAAAAATTATACTCCTCCACCTTCTAAAAATATCTATTCAAAGAAAGTAAAAAAAAAAATGTATTTGATGAGATAAAGTTCTAAAATAGAGCTTATAATTACTCTATTTGAATTACTGTTATCTTTCATTTGCTTGAAGAAAATTCTTTTCTGTTGAAATCCTCTACTTATAAACTGCACGGTAAGGAAAAGAAAGGAATGACTGAGCATAACTTCACTGAGTTTGGAATAAAGAGGCTTGCAATAAATGTTCTTTAAATTGATTTAACTAGCATTGCATCTTCTCTCTGTCAAGATGAAAGATATATAAGTAGGTCTTTCCAAAATTAATGCCTCCTATTTATTTCCATTGAAACTACAACAGATACAAAGAGCACAATACCACTTGTTGACAGAGCAAATTCTTAGCTGCAAAACACTCTTTTTCAACACAGTCGCCACCATTAGCTAAGCACTTTTGCCAGCAGTGAACGAGAGCCGGTGTACCATGTTCATGAAAGTCTGCACCAGCAGAGGTGCCCCACTGTCGCTGTTGCCACTGTTGAAACGCAACACCCACCACCTCACTGGGCTCACATCCACTATGTGGTCTCCATCAACGTTCAGCAAGCATTGATGAATGTCAATGGGTGCCATTTTTTTCCGCACGGAGGAATTCAGTTCCACAGCTTTGCTTCATCCACACTTCCATGTCAGACGCCATTGTGTCAGACTGCTCCTCTGCTGCCATCTGTTGCACGACAACAAAATGAAATGGAATGTTGGTGGGAAGGTTCAGCCTCTACTGCCACACCATCAACATCCATCTCTGATGTTGTCATAATAAAATAGGAGGCATTAATTTGGGAGCAGACCTCTTACATTTATCCAGTTTAGATATTTAAACAACAGAATACATCTGGTATAAGGTATGTTACATTAAAACATGCCAGTGATTCACCAAAATAACAGAATACAGTTATTGCTGCTTAATCAAGTGTAAGGAGACAACACATTGTCCTAAGAAGAAGGTGCAGTGTTTTCAAGGAAATAAAATATTTTTATTCCAATGAAGATATATGATAAGACTATGATTTCAACACAGAAGAAACAGGATTAGTCTCAGAAAAATTAAAATCTCTTTGACCTTCTGGGGCACTTCAAAGTGTAAATTGGCTTAAAAGGTAAGACATTCCATTAAGATGAAGCATTGTGCTGAAGAGGGCTCTCTAGCAGGAAGGACCTAAGGGATCTTCCAGCTTTTCAGGGCAGAACAGTAAAACATCAGGATCTGAATGAGATGCCTGATCTAACAGAAAGCATGTGCAGATAAAAGAAGTTATTTCCTTCACTTTTTCACTCATCTTACAAAAACATGAGTAACTCTTATGAGATTGGTAATCGTGACACAATGGAGCGATACTATTTCTGTTCAAAATACAAATACTCTCCCAAAGTTTCATAAAGTTTTTACCTCTTGCTATTTTAATTTGTCCAAATCTTTCATACTGAATGTGTAAAAACTTCTATCATCCCTCAAGGATGGGCAAGTACTAAATAAGATTCATAAGTGTACTTCATTTCTGTCCAATATTTAACTAATTTAGATACCTGGAATTATATTTCTAAAGGATTAATGAAGTCAATTGCTGAATTGATTGCTTTTTAAAAATAGATTAAGCAAAGAAAGAACCAGAAAAAACTTTACTGAAACATGATAACTTTGCCACTGTAGCAGTAGCAATGGTGATGGGAAATTTCAAAAGCAAAGATGGATTTCAGAATATGAATAGGTTAATACCAAGACAACAGTGTGATAGGTCAAGTGAGGAAAAACACTACAAGAAACAATTCTGCACTCACAGACCAGCAATGTGAGAGGTAATCTAGCAAAATGTCAAGGTAGGTGCTGTGTTCTTCATTTTAGAACTCAAATATTTCATTGAAGTCTCAGTTTGAAGACATGTCTCAGTTCCCAGAAAAAAAATCATAAATCCCAAATCCCCTGCAGGAGCTTTTATATAATCACTAAAAATATCTGTGGTAAACTGATAATATTTAGCTGAAGTTCTCTGAAATACTGTTAATGGAAACCACAGTAAGACCCTCAGTCACATAAACTCCCAAACTCCAAGATTTCTCTGAGATGCAGCTAATTTCTTACATCAGGTGTGAACACCTTCCTGCCTTTCTGGCGACTAGTGTCCCATTTTGAATGTTTCAAATAGCAAAAACAATTTTCATAGCATAGTCAAGGATGTCATTATTATCACTCTCTTCATCTTAACCCACAACTTTAAATAAGGTACATGACCTCTAGATAGCAGGCACAAAACTAGGCCAATTTTTTAATACATTTTCTTGGAGAGATTTTTAATAGTTCAGCTGCCTAGTCTGTATGATACCAGAAATACCTATTTGATTTACTCTTATCTGCATTAAAAATTTGATGTGTTCCACTGATTTCTGAAACAACCAATAATCCTTTTTTGGTAATACCACTGTATCAAAATTATTTTCCTAGAACACAGTCTTAATACATTTATATATTATATATTAATTATATATATCATATTATATATCATATATTATATGGTGGCAATTTGAAAACTACAACATGCAGAAAACCCAAAGACCAACATAATCTTTCTCATTCTTATAAAGCCAGCAGCCACCTTCATCAAGCCAAAAGAAGCTATAGTACACAGCCAGCAACTTTTATCATATCACATTTCCTCTGAGAAAAACTCATGAGGTACACACCTCTACAATCTAAAAAACCTAATACTCAGGAGGAATATTCCACCAGATAATTAGATTAATAATTTAAATATGTTTTACTGATTTGAACCATGCTGGAATTTAATTCAACACAAGAGCTTCATGTCCTTATAATCTCCCATACACACATCAGAATCTACACTAGAAAATGAATTCTTCCAACAGTCTTGTTACTAAATTCATCTTTTGAAATGAGCACTCCAGAGTCTGAGGTGCCCCAAATGTATCCAAGTTGTTCCTCAAATAATACTCCTGAAGACCTCCATAGCCACTGCAAAAAAATCTCCCTGTTGTAGAGTCATCAAAATCCTTAGATTCTTTACTTTTATTTCTTGAAAGATACTATATTTCATCCAGTGTACTCAGTACTACTACTGAAATTATGTTTGTGGAAATAAGCAACCACTATGTACCAAAGAAAAAACATAAAATATCAAAAGATCAAGTAATTCCCTATCAGTAGAGGAAAACTGTTTCTCAGAAATTTTTTCATGCTTCTCAGTCTAGGTCTTGACTAAATAGATGACAAAAGACAAAAAGAAGTTAGAAACTATTCAGACAATTTTATAAAATAGCAAGAGTCAATAGTAATACTGGTTCTAGGGCATAAATATCCCCGCAACGCACACACATGTGCGTATACAAAAGCACATTTTTGCACGTTATCTAAGCTACTTAATAGAAATCTGTTTCTCCCCTTTTCTGACAAATAACTATCTTACCTCTCCCACTTCCATGTTAAAATCTCTTTTTTGTCTTTTCTCTCTGCTGGTCTTTCCAATATAGTATCCAATTAAATCTAAAACAGTTTGTTCTCAGGTTGTATTTATTTTCAAGTCTGTTTCTTCTGCTTCAGAACTGAAAGGTCTGCATTCCCAAATGCTTGGATTGTTTCATGTAACATACTGTTAACTTACATATTTGAGAATGTCTTCCTTCAGCTTGAAACTTTTCCATTTAAAGAATCCTTATTAAAATAGAAGATCAAATTCCTTTTTGCTATTACTCTATATTTTAGGTGTTTGAGTGTACTATTACCCTCTATTTCCCTGATCGATCTCAGTATCTTATTCCCCGTTTGTTGGTAGAAGTATACAGAACAGTATCGTGGCATGGATGACTGAAGAACCACCACTACAATGCTCTTGATAAAAAGTGGTTACAGCAGTTATCTAAGATGACTTCCTGTAAGCAGATGACAAAGTACATTTCCACCTCATTTCTGCAAAGCAAGATGATTTTTTTGAGTTATAGTACGCATTTGGGTAGATGTCTAGTGATGACTTTGTTATTTGAACGTGAGACTTACTTCATCCAACTCCAGTTGCTGAAAAATTAAGCACATATTCTAAATGAGTCATCTAAGGTCCTCTCTGGCTTCTGTGGACTCTGTATTCACCGGTATTAAAGACATCTTCAGAAAGTGATTCATCCCATTCAGAAATAAATTTTAAAGATGGTCGAGACAGATTGCCCCCACAAGATTGAGACCACCTCCCTTGGTAACCCCTGTCATTGATTATGGCCTCGCATTGCAAATGTTTCACTGTATTAGTTATGCAAATGTTTTAATGTCAGAATTCAACCTTTATGTCAGCCCTTTAGCAGCATAACTTTTAAAATTTTATTGGAGAGATATTTCTATATTATATTCTCATAATACTAATGTTTTTATTTTATTGGACTCTAAGTCTCTGTTACTCTTAGGTGGAAGATCAGCAGCCTCATGTAGGTGTCTGTAAAAACAATGTTTTATAATCACTTAAAAGCTGAGCTCATAAATTCAAAAAAGCAACCCATTTTCTTCATTAAAAACAATGAGCAAAAGGATATATTCTTTCAAACCTTTTGATCTATTTGTACAACCTTTGGTAAATTGTAACTTTGAAAAAAATAAAAGAAAAAAGATAAATTACTATTCCTTTATTAAATAATAGATATGTTCTTGCTATTTTCCCATCCTTGTAGACCTTATTCAAACAATGGGAGTTTGTTTAACTTTTTTTATGATACCTCATCCTGCCTGGAAGTATGTTGTGGGGGGTCCTCATCAATTAGCTTCTTCTAGCATTTTGAATGATCATTCCTGCTTTACTCCGTAGAATTCCTACTTCCTCATGCTATAAAATTTATATTGGCAAATATACATTTTATTCATTTGTTGGAAGAGAGGGTGAATAATTATTTAATTTCTGCTATGGGTCACATTTTTTATTATCATTCTCAATAAATGAGCTGCATATAGCAATGAGTAGACTGTCGCCGCGTGCGCGCAAGTAATACAGAGGCCTCTAGTTGCAGTATATGCTTCTTCATTTCCTCCTTTTGCTAAGGCAAACACCTTTTATACTGTTACAGAAATACCGGAAGATTCCACTAAAAGTTAAATCGGTAGCATAGCATTAGGTAATGTAGTCACAAGGCGGCACAGTATGTCTTACACAGTTTCCTTATTAGTACCATAGACAGACAGTCCATTCTTAGAACAACACAGTTAGCAAATAGCCATGTTTCACTTCTTCCTTGCTCTTGTTTACTTCATCCATGGTCTGGTCACAAGCTTCAGGGTGTTCTTCTCCCGAGGCTTTTCCGTCCAAGGCTGTGTCTTGATGGAGCTTTCAGACCCCCACAGAGATCTGGGTCTCGCTTCCTCATTCTTCTCGTCCCCCACAGTAGACTACTTTTCTACCTTAGGGAAAAAATTCTATTTTACCATTTTATTGACTTAAACTAATCAGTTCTAATAATGCTTGCCCTCCTAAATAAAACAGAACAATAGTCTCGTGCAGTCATTACAGCTGTACAAAAGGGTTTATATACAGAAGGGTTAATCAGAAAGAATGATTAAAATTCTTGATTTGCACCAATTCAAAACTTCTCCACTCTGACTTGAAAGTCAGGACACATGCTGCAGTAAATGCTGTAAGGAATTTTAGAATATCCTGAATTGGAAGGAACCTACAAAGCTCACATAGTCCAACTCCTGGCTCCACACAGCACTAGACAAAAATCAAACCCTACATCTGAGAGTGTTGTCCAAAGGCTTCTTGAACTCAGGCAGGCTTGGTGCCGTGACCTGATGTATACTGTTCATCCATTTCATCTGTTGCTTTCCTTAGTATCTGATGTTCCTTTCACCTTTTTGAATCTATTTTCTGCTTTAAAGTTTTGGCAGAGCAGAAAAGAATCTATGAGACATTGGTCTGCCACAAGCTGACCAGAATTTCTGGGCTTAACATTTTGTAATACCCCTCTAGCAGATCAAAGTGATCTTTCTATGTGTCCTTTTGCTTTTATGTTTTGAACACAAACACACACAGACACACAGACACACACACACAAAATAATAAATAAATAATGATGTTACAATTCTGTAATGAATGTTTGCAAAATGTGCATGTGTTTGTGTGCAGATCTTTTTGTTAAAATAAGTGGAATTTGCTGATCATAACTAATGGGAGTGTTATGTATTTAGAAATTTAATTGCTTCTCAGCGTGCCATCTGCATCTCTCTTTTTATCAATAAAATAAACAGCAGATTTTTTTGGTTGATAGCCTCCTTCCAACTAAAATCATTTAGCTGAAACACTAAAGCTGCCAAGCTCCCTGGTTTACTCAGCTTTAACCATCTCTGCTCTTTTCTGGTGTTCACTTTTTGCTGCAACTGTAATTCTTTTAACTTGAGGGCTGCTACTCTGCTTTATAGGATTGAGTTCAAGTATACAGTCAAGAAGTTTCTATTTCTTCCCTTCCTTTCTTTGAATGTAACACAGGCAGAACATTTGGGGCAGTCAGGAGTAACTTCAAAGAATGAATAGAACTGAATAGCAGATGAAATTTTTCCTTGTATAACCTATTAGGAGGGAGGATTTTTCTTCCTGTTCCTTCCACATTAGATTGAGTAAGTGCCCACAAGACCAGTAAATAGGGCAGTCGCAATAGAATTTTGTATTGTAGTTGTTTGTTTTTCTTTGACTCTGTACATGAAGACTTCTGAACATTTATTTTAACTGAATAAGAAAAAACATTCTAATTATAGCTTGTACACTAAACCTGTAGCATCTACTCAAGTTTACAGTTAAATTTGGAGAGAAGAACACTTTTATTAAGTAGCAATTGTATTGCTATGTAGTATTTTGAAGTGATTTTATTACTGGTAACAAAAAAGTAGTAGTTATTTTGACCTGAACCAGCTGAGATTTTTTATGATCTAATTATAACAATGCGACTGATTTAATTTCACTCTTTAATTTCACTCCATATACACTCAAATATTAACCTAGATCCTGAGAATGCGTATTAAACCAGCAAAAATTGGAGCTGAATTGCCATTATAACTTACCTTTCATATATTCATGTTATAGGGATGTGGTGTAGGAAGCCTGTCTAAAAGCTACATTTAGGATTAGCTGTCTTTGCTACTGAGGGTCCTCACAGCTCTCTGTATTCCAGTCATTTGATTGCAGAAGAAACATATAGTTGGTTTGAGATGCCTTTGTTGCATAATAGATCCCAGCAGTGATTCAGCTGCTGTTTGTCCAAGCTGACATGGCTGTATAGCATCTCTAATGTTTACAAAGTCAGATAGTGTATAATAATAGGCAGGAATGAAACAGTGTATCCCTTTGTATGATAGTGCCTGCCTTGCCTTCAGGAATTCACCTGCTTACTATGACTTAGCAACTCCCGGTTCTTGCAAACTCTTGCCAACACAGAGCAGCTAGCTGCCTGCACAATGATATCAAGCCTGTGATATCAATGACCGCTTAACTGAAAGCAATTTTCTTCAAGATACAGCTCCCAACCTGTGCCACAACACATGCAGCTATCCAGCAGTAACTCCCAGTCTGAATCAGATCCTCACCTAGGGGTGCAGCTACAAGCATTGCCATTGCGGAAGAACAGCAAGAAGTTGTACCACATGATATTTAGGACTCCCAATACCCTGGCCCATGAGAGCTCAGCTTCTTATTTGCAGAGCCTCAGAAGGGCTCTCTTCAGATATATCTGCATAGTTTCTGACTGCTATTCTATCCAATGGCTGTTTCTCTGATTTATTAGCATTCAAGATTTCTCCTCACTCTAAGAGTTAGTCCATGCAGGTATTTAACATGTTGTTACATTTATACATGAACTGTGGTGTGCTCTGAGGATTGACAAAATATGGAGCAGGATAGAGTGGGAAGATGAGGGCTCTTGCCAGAAAGCTGAATGTATGCTTCAGCCTGCACAGCTGCACAGTGCAGACCCTTGCATAGGATTCAGCATGTTGCTGTGATGGAGTGTGGCAAATAAACATGAAGCATGGAAGTCTTTACGATCACTTGTTGGATTTTGTCCCAAAATAAGTGAGAGGTACCTACAAGGTCAGATTCAGCACAGAGATGGAATAAGAAATTTTTGTGCTTCTCAGCTATCTTTTAAAGCAGACACAGCAATTCACTGTGCTGATAAATCTAAATTTGCTTCTTATTTCTTGATGTTTTCTTCAAGATATCTTCTGTCTTTTAGTAGATTAAGAGCCTAGGTAATTACAGTTTAGCTGTATAATTTCATATTATTTTATGGTGTTTTTATGGAATAGACAGTCAAGTATTTTGTTCATGCTTGTAACTTTTCACGCTCTCAAGCTGTGTCCTGGGATTCAGTTACACTTCACTGATGGCCTTTGACAAAGGGCTAATCTACTTTCTCTGAGATGTAGTGGCTACTTTTATTCAGGTTAGCTGCTCCCAAGCTCTGCTAGGTATTTTACCCGAGTCTGCTATAGCCAGCTATACTCTTCATGGCTGGAAGCCCCGTGCTGCCAGTATGTGCTGCAGCTGTTCACTGCATTGTTTATTTGTTTGTTTGTTTTCCCTGATTAAAAATAAAGGTCAGCTGAGTCGTCACAAGTTTTCCTTTTTTAATCAGAGGGAATGAAGCAGAGTCTTTCCTGTCAGAGAGAGAAAGAGCATGGTGCAGGAGTAATAACAGTATTATTCTAGCCACTGTTTAATATTTCTGTTTTGGAACAACTGTATTCCTTTTCCTTCTTGCTTTTTCGTGTATTCCATGGGACTGGTGACAATCTTTTGCTTTGAAGCAATGACTGATTTTCCTAACATCTCAAGTTTGGGTAAAACAGCTCAATAAAATTGTGTATCTATGAAAGCCTATCTTCTTGTCCTCATGAACCCTGAGGAAAAACTGAAAAAACAGGTATGTAGGTTGCATGTACAAGCATAAAGGTAAGCACAAATCAGGGGGGTGGGTATCATTACATGGAAAAATTCAAGATGATATCTGCAGAATCAGCAATGCTATGAATAAAATAAGAAACAGTAAATAAACATAAAATCACTGCTAGGTCCCATCATGGAAAGGGAGCCCTAGCTTTATTTCTTCAAAAAGGATAAATAAATTGATACTGTTCAAAGCCAGAACCCAGTATAATGGATCAAGGTGCACACTTTAATTACCAGCCAGGAGCCCATTCTTCTGATTAGGCTTTCCTCCATTTTCAGTTCATATACCAGCTTTGTTGTTGCCACAGAGAGGCTGATGTACTTTTGGGAAAGAAAGAAAAAAACATTAAATTGAAGAGGAAGAGCAGTAAATGAGCTAATCAGACACTCAGTAAGTAAGTTGCTGTGCTTTCATCTGGGAGATGTCTGAAGGGTCGTTTTCTTCATGTCACTTGAGAAGAGCATCTGAGGATACTTAACATCTGCCTCAGGATAAAGCATGTCCTGAAGTCAGATGAGACATATACTGAAACCACCCTGTCATTAAAATGTATTCATATTCTGTGCTTTAGTTGTGCAACTGAATCACTTCAAAGGTGGCTGAGGGATAGGGCAAAGAAAGAATTATGCTAATGAATATCTCTGTTCCAGAGACATTAATTAGAATTTTAGCCCCTTCCTGATTAGCGGATAAGAAGGCACAGATTTGAGATAAACTGCGTACAAGAAAAAGAATATCTGACATTGTTGTCTAATAATAAGATCAAAGGAAATATTAGCAGAGGTGAGCAAAACTCAAAGGCTTTGTAGAGCCTGCCTTCTTTTGACTACAGTCTTCTGCCCTCCTGCTCTCAGATGAGAAATGGGTGGAAGAGCAATAATTGATAAGCTTGTTTTTGAAACGTATTTAGCAGTGATCAACAGATTTAATTAAACACATGTAAAACAGAGTGAGTAGTGAAAGAACTTTTTAGTTGAACTTCTAACTAAATGCCTGTGAAGTCATTGTGATAGTTAGTATATTTGTATCTGCATATTTTGAAATATAGATAAAATTGAACACAGTCATGGAAATAAAACTGCTATTGAAGTTGTTTGATTTAACAGACAATAAGGGAAACTGTGTTTTGAAATTCCTCAGAACAGGAGGTAGAAGAATGAGTAATAACTTCTGCTGCTTGGGGCGTTTACAGTGACATGCTGTTTGTTATTAACAAAGACAGCAGGCACAGCAGCAAGTAAAGTTCACAAACTTATTTTGGAAGTTAGTATCTCTGAGAGATTTATTGGAGTTCAACTGTTTGCATTCAGATTGATTTTTAGATTGGCAGTCACTTATATGGTTAATAAATCTCACCACCTGTATTTCACTCATGTTTGCGAAACGGACTCAGATGTGCTGCAACTGCTCCAAAAAGTATTTTTATAAATATGTTAATAGCAAAACATACAGATATGGTGGTAACATTAAGTAAGCTCTCATATACTAATGCAACTAATCACCTCCAAAATCTGTATGTGGACAAAATATGACAAAGTGGAAGACTAGTAGCCTTTAAAATTAGTGGGGTAAAAGAGGGTAACAGGCACAATGATCATGTAAAAAAAAAACAACCTCAAAACTTGAAAATGAAGCCATTGAAATGATGGATGAACTGAAAAGTAAGCCTTCAGAAGAGACTTTATTGGGGTTCTTATGTTAATGACTATTGTTCTTGCTGCGTACACTGCAGATTGCCATTTTTCTCATCTAATTTAAAAATAGCTCTTTATATAACTAGGTACCAGCTTGTGAGCTAAAGAAAAGTATCTGTCTTTTGAAATATCAAGATAATTGGACAGTGGTATAGAACAAACAAAACTTGCTATAACTTTCTATTGCTAAGGTAGCAGTGCTAATTACAAGCCGATGTAATTGTGCTTAGTGCAGCACTGGTCACTTATCAGCATACAAAAGGAAAAAGCACCTCTTGACTCAGCTGTCACAAATAAGGCATGTGGTATTTGCCTGCTGTGCCAGTCAGTAAACAAACTTTTTTTTTTTTATGAAAAAGAAAGATTATCCTGCATCAATAATTTCTTCTATATTAGCTTCTACAATTTTGAGACTTGATTAAAAACCTGAAATGTATAAAGAAAGTAATAAGGAAAAAAAAAGAAAAAAAAGACTAAAAAGCTCTAACTCATGCAACTCATTGTAAGGCCATTCCCTCTGTACAATTGCCAGATTTGTTGCACTTGCTTTAGGTTTGTAACTTTCTCCTTCAAACCCCAGCAACAAGTCTTATTTCTTGCTGTCTTTTGTAAAGGCAAATCTTCCCACAGGGCAAAGTGCAACCTACTAGTCAGCTTAATGTCTTTTCCTTTCACCTGCTTCTTTGCTGATCCAAGCTTCTGTGACTAAAAACATGGCCTCATTATTGTATTCTATTCAGGTAAAATATTTCCCTCTGCTTTAGGATCCTTGAGTTGGAAAATATAGTAAAAATGTCAAAACAAGGCTCTACTTTCCATCCTGATTTATGCAGCAGAATCTGCATGTACAACACACAGGTTTTTATGCTGTGAACACCCCAATATTTACTCACAAAAAACAATTTTCTGGAATGGGTGAATATGTACGAATGAAGTTATTTGAGAGCACGTGAGGACTGTTTTAGGTAATAAGTTGCAAAAGCATGTCCTGCTTCAAGTTACTAGATCTGTTGACCTTAACATCTTCTTATGATGGTTTCCTATTTCTATTTAACCATGATTTTTGTCCTGAAGAAAGATATTATATATGCCACAGCATGTGCTGAATGTTTCCTTGGTGCCATTCTGTGGTATTTGCAGCCCTCTTTGACATTATCAAATGGATTGACATTTCAAATATTTGTGGTGCTCAGCGGGTACTAATTCAGTGAAGGTGAACCATGGGCTGCTCACACAGTGGCACAGCAAGCAGTGTGTGTCTATTTAATCACAGCTGCCAAAATGAGATCAAAAGGCTCTGTGTTGTTAAACCCTTTAAGCTGCTGTCACAGCAGAAAGATCAGGAGGGTCCCACTGCAGGAAGCAGAGTAAAGAACAAACCTGGACTAGCAATAAATGTGATTCCACTGTCAGCAGCTTCTTGGCTTGCTTCAAGCGGAGATGACTAAAGGAGTGAGTCTGCGCAGATGTACCACACCTGAATGGACCTGTCTCCCACATGGATTTGTTCAGTGATGGGAGGACTCAGACATTTCTTCGGATGAATTTTTCTAATCAATTTTTCCCTACATAAATGATATTTTAACCTCACTTTCAACAGTATATAATTTTACTAGCTTTCTCTCTGAAACAGCACTTTTTCAGCTGTTAGTTGGTATTCTGTACAACGCTGAGGATTTCTGGAATCCCAGAGTCAAACCACAGCAGACACTTGCCCTGAACTGAGGTCTCCCTAGATGATCATGCTCAATCTGCTGGGAGCATGCAGTTCTTGCACAGCTGCACTGCACAGTTTCTAGCCAGGAGAGGGCAACAGCATCCACCAGCTGGTGTGCGGGAGCAGAAGACAGAATAGGTGGGGTAGATGGTGGCAGATAGGGTGGGGGAATAAGCAACTATTGCAGTTAAGAGCTGCAGATAGATTGCCTGCCTACCGTAACAGTCATTCACCTTTTGGAAGCACTAAGACTGCCATCTTCTCTAAGGATTGTGCTTTAAATCAGCACTATTTTTAACATTTAATCTTGCTTTAGATATTTTTAATGGGGAGTTTGAGTTTTCAGATTGGAGCCCTTACAGTCCTCTCCACCTGTCTCCTCTTTGCTTCACTGGGTCTTTCTGTCCCATCCACAAAAATGCTGGTTACAGATCTTGAGGCTGCAAGTCTCTTTTTGAACCAGTAGAACTATTTTGTCAGCAGATTCGCTGGTTCAGAAGCACTGTCTTTACACTGAAGATGTTTTTTCATTGCAAAGACCACAGAAAAAAAATAGAGCAGGCAAAAGAAATCAAATCAGGAAAAGTGAAGCTTGTACATTTTATAACCATGTGAATATATGATGCTGTATCAGGCTGAAATATCAACTGTTCTGTAGTCTCTCAAAATATTGACTATAAATTAGGTAAAACTAAATAAAATTCTAAAATTCTGCATGAGATAGCAAAATATTCTACAAAACAAGCTGAATGCTAGCTGGATCTCCTTTTTATTTATTTATTTTTTGTAAATAATATACAATTGTTTTACTCCTGCTCCTCTGAGGAGTGCTGTAAATGCCATTTTTCTCTCTCTTACTCACTTAGAACTGAACTCATTTGCAAATATACGTAAATATCATTCATTGTTCAGATGGAACACTCTGTTATTATGCCTATATTTCCAAAAAATTACCACATTTGTTCCCTGCAGGAATAATTATTTAGGTTAAGAAAGATAATTGTCACCTTAGTATTTCTTTGTTGCAGCTGTTTTTTTTTTTTTTTTAACTTGACATCTTATATGAATGCTTATTTCAAAGCCAACTGAAAAGGTACAGCTATCTTTCCCACCGACTAATTGTTAAACAATGAAAAGTATAAATGAAAAATTATGTTCAAACTATTATTTTTCTATCTGAAATTGTTACTATGAGTAATACCTCAGCTACAATTTACTTTATGACAAGAAATGGATTCTTAAAATTACAAAGTTCTCGCTTACAGCATCACATATAGGATTGTGTTGACTGAAATCATTCACGATGTGTGAAGGTGCATACAAAAGAATGCACTCCTTGAACTATCTTCCATTGTCTGTATGACAATAACAATTTGGATATTTTATCAGGAATTTTAAACCTGTTTTTTTTTCTTTCTGTTTCTTTCATTAGTGCATCTTTTTTCATTCTATTAGCTATATTTAGGATAAATTATTTAGACTGAATCTGCCAAGTCCCCCTTCTGTATTCTGTAAGTAACTGAAAAACACATCTGTAGATGAACACTTATATATTTATTGTTTTCATGGACGAACAAAAGGCAAGAGAGGGATAAAACACATGCATTGACTCGATGTTTTCTGCAGAACCACTGGTTTGGAACTGTCTAGGAAACGAGGATTGCAGTCTTGTCTTTGGAGAGCTGGATGGCATTAAAATGTGTAACAAAATACTGGAAACAGAATAAGCAAGGGACAGAAAAAACACTAATATTTTTTCTCAGAGGAGAATTAGAGATTATTTCTAAGCAAGATCAAGCATTACCAAATGAAATACCACCCAGAACAACAAAAAAAGTTAACCTTTCATGAATATATAGGCCACGAGTCAGATAAAAATGAAAGTGAACCTTAACACCTTAAAAGGCAGAGGTTGGTTGGTCGAGACCTATATGCCTAAGTCTTTCCTGTCAACCTGAGATTCTAATACTTTTCTGTAGTAATTTAGGACATATGTGTCTTGAAAGGTTGTATAAATAGGAAAAGCACGCTCCTAACCACTTTAAGAGTTTCCAGATTATAAATTTGGATTCTAATCAAATTTCAATGAAGGAGAGAATCAGTGCTTATTTTGTGTGAATTTATTCACATATAGGTAGCTTTCTTATTTTTAATTACATGAAAAAGAAAATGTAGTTCTTCCAGTATGTAGTCCCACAGTGTATAAAAGTCCCATGTGCAGATCACTTTGACTCTAATGTGTTCAGATCCAATGTTCTCTAAAGTATTCAGATTCATCATTATATTTAAAAGATTTTTTTCTAGAATAAGTCTCATATGGGAAATTTTGGATCTGACTCTTCCTCACATGTGATCTAGCTAGGGCCCTTAATACATGAAAATAAACTATTTCATTTTTTTGTTAGGAGTTTTATTTTTTCTGTAAAAGGTGTGACACTTGACTCTGTTAGATGCTGGAGGGTATCAGGTAACAACAGTACAGAATGCAAGTTTTTGGTAGGTATGTTATGAAGATGGAAATTTTATCAAAAGCATTCACTTACATGGGTACTTCAGGGGAAAAAAAAAAGATAGTTGTTTGAAGTCCATACTCAATACAGATCTGTTTTCTCATTTCCACTATGCAGCTGAACTCCTTTATTTCATGGAATGAATTGCCACTGACCAATACTTCTCTTGCTCTGTCATAAGCAGATGCAGGTGATAAAAGCAGATACACGCATTCACTTTGAGTCTGCAGAGGTTTCCTACCCAGAACAGTTCCTCCCAAATCTGAAGAAATGTTTGCATGCTTTGTGGGGAGAAATGAGAAACTAAGATGCACCACTAGCTCATAAATTTAGCAGTTTTCTGCTGGACCTGAGAAAGAAACAAGCTTTATTTGAGGAAAGACCTCTTCATGTTTTTACAAGCATGCCAACCTGGTGTTCTACAGCTGCCAGATTATGTTCCTGCCTGTCTTAATACTAAGCAGTGAGATGGGTAAAACTTGCATATGAAATTGCAAAAGAGAATACAGATTATATGAAAATTTGATGAGAAAACAGTGTGCCTTTCTACTCTGCAGCACCTGAGCATTAATGCTGGGATATTTGGATGGGAAGCTGGGAATGACAGACAAAATCACTGCTGAAGCATCTGTGACAGCTCCTAGTTCTGCTGAAATGTTTGGTCAGGATGCTGCTGCTGCTCCACACTGTATCTTCATTGTTCCTTGTTTAATACACTACTACATGTTAATTGTTGTGTTAGCGTCAGCGAACCAAAGCTCTACTAGATGAATTTAACACAGAGCCCTACACGGAATTGCATTACTTCAAATAGTCATGTTCCTTAACTTTTGCAGCAGCAAGTGGGGACAATACTACAGAAAACGAGGTAAGGTTTTCTATTTCTCTAAAGCCAAATCTACTTGCTTGTAAAATGAAATATTGAAGACAAAACTTGACAATGAAACTCCTATGACTTATGACTCTGCCCAGGTTACTGGGCTCAGTGCAACATTGTCTGCATGATATTTTATGATCTGTGTTACACAGAAGGTCAGAAGAGATGATCTAATAGTCCCTTCTGGCTTTAAAATCTTGGAACAGGAGTCTAAACTACACTGCAATGGGACTATTTCTGTGTGTGTGTAAAACTGGATGTCCAAAATGTTAACAGGTTCTGGGCCCATAAGAGCCAAAAAACTTTTATTTCATTCTTAACACTAGCAACCATTAGCATCCCCTTTATCCCTCTGAGAAGTGATTCTCAAGTGTGATCATGCTGGGTTTTTATACCTTCCTTTTTCTTACCCTCTTGGACTTCATGTTCAGCCATGCAAACAGGTTCGTATTACTCAATTCTACTCTGCCTTCAGCTGTGTTGAAACTGAAGCTGTTTATCTGAGTGATTTAACTGAAAACTGCTCATACATTGACAGGAGCTGTATGAAACTTTGGAGAACTTTCTTCTTTTTTTTCAATAAATTATAAATTACTCCTTATTTGTCACCCCCTCCCCATCCAGAATGCTGAATTCAGAGTTATTCAATGCAAAGTATTTTGTTTTGTTTTGATTTGATTTTTGTATCAAGGCAAACTCTACTAAAGGTCAGATCACACCAATAAATATCCAGAACCATTTTGGAGAGAAAAAAGTAACTACTCACACTTAATCACACACCTGTGTGTTTGCCAATCCCAGCAATGCTCAGCAAGTTCACAGAGCTTTGTTCTTCTGTATTTTTTCATAGAAAACTGTTTCACTGAGAACATGTTTGCTTCAAGTCTCTAGAGTTTTCTGTTTCATATTCCTGGAAAATATAGCTGCACAGGTAACTACTTTGTTATTTTTCATTGTTTCCTCTGGGATGTTTCTGCATTTTTTTAGTCTCCAGTGGCAAACACCATCATGCTTTGTGTAGTATTCATAGTAGAATTAAATGAAGCATGTGTTGCAGCACCTGAGAACAACTGAAAATAATTGAAATGATTTGTAAAGACTTGTTATTCTCATTAAAGTTTATTTTTCACAAGAAATATTACTAGGGAATTTGATGTCAGCCCTTCTGGTTCCTCTCGTTGAAGGCTGGCACAAAAATAGTTCACAAGACATTGGGACAAGAGAAGAAAAGAAATGAAAACATTTGATGTTATTGCATAATAGAAGGCAAATTGGAGAAAGGGCAGAAACTAGAGGGAAGCTGACGAAAAAACATTGCTTATGTCTTTACATGGTGGGGAGGAGATTGAGACCTCCATTTCCTGCCTTTGCATCAGCTGCATTATGAATTAATAAACAGATACTTCTATGAATATGCACATGAGGTCATTTCATTAATAATTCATAGGGTCATCAATCAGGTAGCTACGTATTCAATGCAGAAAATTGAGGTTAGTCCTATTTTGCTCTGCTCTTTGAATTACATCTGGAGCTGTGAGGTGGAAAGGTTGAGGGAAGAAGAGATAAAATGTTTATCAGGAAGGAGGTAGAAGGAAATAAGACATTCCTAAACCTTCTTCAGAAAGTGACTGAGAAGCTGTGTGTAAAATGAAAGTGTTTTGACAAGACGGAGGCAAGGGGAGTGGGAAACTACACAAAATGCAACTGCTGTCTTATACTGTTAGTCATACAGCACATCTTTATAATGATCAGCGGTGGAAACCTACTCTGATTCTCTGATGGCAGGACCACTTGTACTAGCTGCATCTTGAAGAACTGTTGAGAGTGTGGAAGGTTCCATTTCTTTCTAACAAGTCATCTTACTTTCTGATTAAATTCTTTATTTGCTAAGCCTTAGCTAGGGAAAAAAAAATAAGGAAAAAAGAAAAGAGTATAGAAAAAAGATCAATCCAAACACTTCCCCTCTAAAAATTCTAATTCTCTAAGTGAATCTATGGATAAAATAATACACAAATTCTAGAGAAATTAAAAGACTATTGAGCTCATGAATCTTTCTGTGAAATAAGGGACCATTGAAAGATGAAAGCTTGTCAGAATGAATATATTGTACAACTCATATAAAGAACTTGCACATTGTGGTCCGGCTCCACACACTTCACACAGTTCCTGGAGAATCAGATTTATAAAGGATGCGGAGAAGTTTAAAAAAAAATGTCATAGGACAATCATCTTCATTTTTATGTATCTTTAAATATCTGGCTCTTCATTTTGATGCCATCACTTTCTGTATTTCGTCTGTTTGTAGTGTTTAAGTTGCAGGATGCTATAAAGAATAGAATGTATTTTGAATGGTCTTACTACACGGAACATATAATGAAATAAGGACTAAATATTCACCTGCATTTCTTCAATGTCACTTGAAGCTGTACGTCATAACAAGCACAGGAAGTTGTCTGTCAAGTACAAGAAATCTGGACTTACGGAGGAAAGCAAAGTATACAATGTATTGTAAATCTAGAAAGCAGTTTTCAGATCTATTTCAAAAGTCTTGTTTTTAATAGAACAGCTCGTATGAATCCATGTGGGTTTTATTCTTCTACCTAGCACAACTTTCCAACTACAAAGCTCATTAACTGTTGAAGAAAATTGCCTATTGAAACAGGAGTCTTTTGAGTTCTGAGGTATTTTTGAGATATTCAGTACAAATATTCTGAAAGTCGCACTTCAGAATCAGTAAGTTCTATTCAATACAAATATATCTTGTTGAAATTCAGAGCTAGATATTAAAGGAAACTTGATGATCTTCTGTTCTTCTCTGGCCTTCAAGATTCAAGTCTGCCATAATAATGCATTAAATAATTTTGACACATGCACTTGCAAAATTTCTGGGAGAGGATACTAGTTTGAATACAAATTGTCTGCCAACTCTTATTGTTGCTATGATGATGGTGAAGAAATGGTAAGTATTCGATGTAGGCAGTGATTGTGTCTGACAAAGAATTACGTGTCTGTTTTGGATGAGTAAATTTCTGGATGACCTGAGGAACTGCACACCACAAGTAAGGCTGATTGCATTCCACTAAAGAGGAAGTGTCTTTCAGCACTTATGAAAGTAATTATAAATTTGTCCTTTCTGGTAATTATTCTTATAAAAATATTCACGTTCATTGGGTATATGAGTAATGGGTGATGAACTTTCTGACTGCATTGTGTAAAGAATAACTTTTTACCCTTTACTCTGTGCTGGAACTATGTACAGATTTTTAAAAAAGAAGAATTTGTCTCATTTAGCAAATAGTTCCACTTCCTCCCTGTCATGTGGCTTTGTTTGTCAAACTATCATTTACATTCCCATGTTGAAGTAAACAGCCAAATGTGAGTGCTCTACTACTTCTTCAGTTTCTGTTTCTATGGAAATGGACATGGGAAACACAAAAAGCAAGCAAGTGCCTTAAAATAAGAATGATTTGGAAGTTCCACTTACTTTGATTTTTCCAGTCTTATTTCCAAATAAAAAGGAAAGCAGCTGGAACTTGCACTTGTTTGCCATTGGGAGCACTTATAATAAATAAGTAAATGAAATCACATCAAAAATAAGGCAGCAGAAAAAAAAATCTTCTCACATTGTTTCATTTGATTTGACTTGTGAGTTGGCAGAAGAGATGCAAGCTGGTTAATTAGACCAGTTCAGCTATCTTTTATGGTACTTGTAGTGAGGACATAACATTTTGCACATGCACATCAGGTCTTTTTCCCCTTTCCTTATGTTCTTCAGTCCTTCTGGCTCCTTCCAGATGCTTTTCCTGCACTGTTATAGTCATCTTTCTGTCTCATGGCCACAGCTACTCCAGGCATTTGAACTTCTTTTCTATTTTCATCCTTTGTTCTGCTGTCCTGTTCTGAACACAGAGAGATCCTTCACAGTCTTGATAGAATTTAGCATCTAAACCCTCAGTATTTCAAAAGATAAAATGAACTGTGCCCATGTGTGTTTCAACATGTAAACTGAATTGTACCCATATTGCTACTGACAACTTTCCAATCAAACTAATACAGAAGTTACCAATCTGTCTTTGGTCAATGGCTTATTTCTGAGGCTTTCCCAGACTTTCCTGATCTCTCAGGTGGTCACCAGAGAAAGGTTTCAATCTGTATGTATAAATCAACAATGACTTTAAATGTGCATTAACTACAAAAATATAGGATATGTCTTCCCAATATTTTTGATATTGTAAGGGCAATTAACTGTGCTTGCATACCTTTCATTAACACTTGTTTGGTAAAGACAGGAAAATCTTCAGTGTCACCCTCACTTCTTTCAGAAATGTCAGTCCAAGGTATGCTTTTCTTTCCACAGGACATCCTTCCAAACAAGGCTCATAGAATCATCATCATTTTCCAGGGAGAAGACTGGGACAGAGCTGTACTACAATATCTCTGACATGTAAAGCTGCTGGGATCGACATCTCCTAGCTAAACGACCTTACATGGTTCAGTAACAATCCACTGCAGGAATCACTGACATGGATGACTGTTCTCTGACTTTTAACCTCCAGGTAATAGAGATTAAGTGCTACTTGGATGGAGACAATATTTTCTAACATTGAGTTTCTAATAACTACACTATATTACATCACAAAAATAATGGAGTTTACAATAGAAAGCTACTATTCCTTTTCTTCTTGTGTTACAAGCTGTATTTGCCTCTGGAAGAACATAATTTATTTAAACAATTTCCACGGAGTCTTCATTTTTATGTGTTTTGTGGTCACACATACAACAAAAGATCATTTAATACTTATGAAGCCGTATTGTTACTATCAAACCCCATTTAAAGTATACTCAGCTAAACAGAAGCTGGAAAATTTACTGAGAGTAGATGACAATAGAATTAATATTCATGTTTCCTGTAAGGAAAATATAAAAACTACAGCTGGTAAATCAGTTATTTAGGTCCATTGTCCTCAATGCTGCTCTGGAAGGATTCACTGTATGAGGAAATACTGAGTTTACCTTTTCACACAATCACAGAATCACAGATTACCTTTTCAGACTGATCAGTCTTTTCCTTTCAGCTGAGAAAGGTAGACATACTTTTTCTCATCTTTTGTGGGCTGAAATCTGTGCAGCCTATCCTGAATCAATACAGTTTCCATATGTCATATAGGCCAGAACAGCCTTCAGGAACCACTGTAAATTCCTTCAAGATCCATGATGCGCGTTACTTTTGTTACACTTTATTGACCGCATGTGCAGTGTGTTAGACAGAGATAGGACATACCTGATTGTGCAGTCTCATGCTGTCGTGCATCAAGCATCCTCATGCAGGACTTATTACAGAACATGCAAGATGAGTTGCACTGTGACATATTACTAATAAACAGCCAAGGACTGATGGCTGCTGTGGAAGCTCCACCTAGACTGGCTCTGATAGATGAGCTTGCCTGCTCTGGAAATCCCTCTCAGCTTCCATGGATCAGCTGAGGACACAATTACATTCATTTTCCAAGGGATGAGCATATAAGCATACTTACAAGTTTGTATGTATCTTTAACATCTAGAGAAGCAATTCTTAAAGATCACTCTGCTGTGAGGAGAAGAAAAGCCTTGTACTCTTAATGTGCACGTGCTGTTTGCTACCTCTAATTAATGAAAACTCAGACTACATTAGGTACAATTATCTGTTACAAACTGAACATTCAATAAACAGCATCAATCAAAAAACTGTTATTTCTTCATGGAACAAAAAATAACATTACTGATTAGCTCAGATGATCTGGGAAGCCTGGGGGAAAAAGTAATAAAAGACATGAATCAATAGTGTAAACAAAGTGGGATAAGTCTGTGAAACAAGACTCATCCCTGGCTGTGACCCAGAGTAGTGTAAATGCTGTGTCAGAAGAAATTTAATCTCTTTTGCCATCTTAAGTGGAAGGAAAAAGTATACTTTTATCAAACTTGAATAGTTAGTAGTAGTCAATGACTTCTAACCAACAACCTCAAAACATAGGTTCATGTATAAGGTAAATACAGAGTTTATGCAGGGTAAAGATCTCCAAGTCGCTGCATTTTAGATGGATGATTCAATATTGCACCCTGGAGGAAAGGTCTTTTATGTTTATGTGGAATACAAGTACCAGTATTTACAATAAAATTTGACCCCACTAATGTCATATTGACATCACATCTACCAATCTGAGCAGAAAGTAAGGAACTTGAGAGGAAATCTAATAGCTCTAGAGAACTAAAAAACAAAAGGAAGAGTCATAAAAATGAATGTAATATCCCAAATAAAGAAATGTATGTGCCTTTCTTCTTTCTTTCTTTTCTTTGTAACACACTTAAAAATTAGCAGATATAAAGAAATTTAATCTTTAGATTGAATACTGAAATAACAGATATCAGAAAAGGTAATTTCAATGAATTTCTAGATCAGGTGTTAAATAGGTGAGAACAAACATTGAAGCTAAAATAGAATTAAATTTTCTTCTTTGACACCAGATTCCCACAAGGTTTCAGTAGATCAAGGATTCAGTAGATTTGGAATTATGGCAATCATTTTAGTGTTGGCAACACATGAATTGGAGATACATAATACTGGTTAGCACTTGTAATTTAACATATCAGACGTATCTATTTGATAAAAACAACTTTCTGTCCAATTTTATCTTGACTTCAATGACTATGCAAGGGAAAATAATAGGAGAAGCTAGTCCATTACCCTAGACTACAATGATCTGAAGTGATTATGAAGATGTGAGGACATCCCCTGTTCATAGCTCTGCGCCATTCCCTTGGGTCCTGTCACTGTCAGCAGAGAGCAGAGATCAGCGCTGCCCCTCCACTCCCCTGGTAAGGAAATTGTAGGCCACCATGAGGCCTCCCCTCAATCTCACCTCCTCTGGGCTAGACAAACCAAGGGACCTCAGCTCCTCAGCTGCTCTTAGCATGATGTTCATGCAAAAAAAATAGAAAAAAAAAAGGGGGGGGGGAGTGGGAGAAGAAATAATTCTTAACAATGAATATTGCAGGCCTTAAGGAGCAAGACGGATGGTTTTAAGGTCAGAGAAGAGTGGAAATGGCCATCATTTTAATTTTTTAACTTGGTTGTACAAAAGGAGAAAAAAAGCATTCAGAATAAGCTCATTATCTCCTCTGTACAGCTCCCTTCTCTCCCCCCACTAATATACTGTAATATCTCATTGAGAAGAGAACATAAAATTCACCCTTGACTTTTATGTCATTTCTAATGACTTAAGCCTATATTCATTAATTTTTTGGTACAAATGATATTTTCCCCAAATCCCAACAGTAAAAAAGTTAATTGTTTTCACTACATTTTCTACATGTCATTTCACCTTTTCCTTTCCTTCTGCTACTAGGGACAGCATATTGTTTCAGTCTGGTAAATGGTTACTTAATATGTGAGAAGAAAGATCTTTAGAAAGATAGTATATAATGGAAAAGTAGATCAAGCCTCTGTACACTCCCTAAGGGATAAAAGACTTCTTTTACATTACACAGAAAGTGATAGTGCCTACATTCAACAGTAATATTTTATTATGTGGAACAGTTAACAAGCTGGGAAGAGTTGTTGTCTACATAGGACTTAAACATTTTCTTTAGAATTCAAATCAAATGGACAATGGAAGTTTAAGAATCTACTGGACATAAGGAATGATTGGCAACTTTTCTTGAGCATTGATAATATGCCGGAAGATTGAGGATACAGAGGATATAACTTCTGCCCTCTTACCTAAATGAGGCTTGTATAAGATACAGCATACTATCTGACAAATAAAACCTAGATTTTCAAGATAGAAATACTCTGTGTGAGTAGCTTGGCAAGTAAGGGGATATGATTCTTCAATTCATACATAAAATATTAGCACTTCTCAGCCCTAGATTTTTCATTTAGTAGTGAATATCTCTCCTTACAGTGGAGAGACTGCTCCATCTTATAGTATCATTCATTTTACCCACACTGACTTTAATATAAATAATTGCATATTTTATATAAACAGATAATTTCAAGTGCACATATTGTGTTTAAATAAGAAGATAATACAGTGAAGTGTTAAAGCATAAGGGTATATTTTCATGCCTGTGCATTTTATAATTATTATGACTTTAATAATAATTACTAAATTTTGTACATTTTTAGTACACTTTTACACTTTTTTTTTAATCCTACATTTCTCTCTAAATGATTTCCTTGTATGCAAGATAGTCAATCAGATGTAGAGAAATAATTGTCTTCATCTTTTCTGATGGTCTCTGGATGCCTAGTCAGAACTAGTCAGTCAGTTGCTGTTAATTGCCCCAATGCACTGGGAAAGAAAAAAATTGCACTAGAATTAGAAGTTTCAGCTTGAATTCTTGTCTGCGGTACAATCTCAAGCAGGGAAGAGACATCAAGGTAAACAAAAGTCAAGGACTTCAGATCATAGCTGCTCTGCATTGCTTCCCCTCTTGTGTAGATTCTCCAAGACTTCATTTTTCAGAAAAAGTGGTACAACAGCAAGTCAATGAGCCTCACAAAAAGCTTTTCTGCATGTACTGTCCAGTTTTCCTGGACACGTCTGGTCTTTTTGAAGTGTCTTATGGGAAAGGATAGATGAATAGTCTTCAAATCAAGATGCAACATGTAAGCAGTGCCTCTTTCTGACTTAGTATGCCTGTGTCAGTGTTAGCAGCAAGGAGGGAAGCATAACATCAGGAAAGCAAGATTCAATTCCAAATCATTTTGCATGTAGTTTTACTGCATGATGTATATCATCCTCACTCTCTCACTCGCTCAGAAACAGATATTCCAAAATAAAGGAAATTAGTTCTTTATTAATACCTTATTTCTTCCACAAAAATGCTTTATGGCCCATCAGTAGTAGTGCTACAGGCTGACTTATGAATGCTTCCTGCTTCTTTTCCAGGCCTAGCCATTTCTCCTTCTAAAAAGAGGCCTGTTAGGGATTTCTGCAAAATGTTACATAAAGCATGCTGGAGATAGTGTACAGTACCTAATAAATATCTTAAAAATAATTTATGGCAAATTTACAGCACAACATTGTTAATCAGCAATTGCTGCACTTACTTTAAAGGGTGTTCATTTTCTTACAAACACTTTGTTAAATAACTACAGAATGCTGATATGTGCATGGTTGCTTGGAGTGTTTTATGGAAGAGTTGTAAATAGATCTAGGACAACTGATAATGAATTTGCACTTTTTTAAGGAGGGTGCATTTTGTTATGAAATGCTTAGTAAGCATAAAACCCCCACTTGGAATGAAATGTTGAAACCTATTTTAATACTAAATGCATTTGCAGGGAACCTGTGACGTACTATAAACAGTGATTTTGTTACAAAAGAGAAATAATCTGATCCTTCACTGGATGGGTAAGCATACTCCTCTGCTATTTAGAAAACAACAGTTAACCTTTATTATGACTTTTCATGTTATATTCACCTCTATTCTTTCTTCAAACTAAAACAAGGAGCCAAATCACTCTAATATATTATGCTTTTTTTATCTCTCAGATTATTTGACTTGGAAAAGAAAGAAAAAGAGTAAAAAAATATTTGGGACAAGTAGGTGATTAGAAGTAGTTGTAAAAGTGTAAGTCATGCTTAACCAACATGAGAGCCATTTATAATTTCCTCTATAAGCAAAGCTGCAAGAAAGTACAAAAATGGACAGGAAGAAGATCCAAGTGGGTCACTCCCTGTCCTTCATCTTAAAGATGCTTCATTGTACTGAAGGAATGCACTAATAGGACATAGAAAGAATAAACAAGGAGAATTAGCACCGTGTTGTCTCACTCAATGAGTGCCTATCAAGGACAGGAATAATTGTGATTTCAGTCTTAAAATCTTGAAAAGATATAATTTGTTGCATATTTGCCCTGACACAGTTTAATAATACATGACATAAATCTGATAATGACAAAGAATTACGTAGAGAGTCTAAAGGAAGGAAATGGTAAAGAAACAACTTCTGAAGTGTAGCATAAAAACAAACAAACAAAAACAGTGCAATACGTCTGCAAATTGATATAACTCATAATGCACTAGTTTAAGGTAATATAAAGCCATAGGAAAGGTTTATATAAGTTTATATAACCTCTTATAAAAAGCGCTTTTCTTTATTGCAGCATGAGGGAACATCTGAAATTCCTTTAGCTACGAAATTCAGTGTTTTAATAGAATTAAACATCTGTATACTCCAAAGAGCTCTACAGAATTCATCATGACACTTGTATTTAGAAAGCTTTATGTGCCTTGTATGATGTCTGTTTCTGAGCAAGCATAATGCTGCATGTAGAACCAAGTATCAAAAGAAAAGTAGAAACTGACTAGAACAATATTTCCAGCAGCTAACAACTACATCTATGAATAGAAAAGATGCCAGGAAGTGAAATGGCAGGTGTGCATTTTCTGCGCTAAACTTTAACACTTTTCCCTTCACGGCACTGAAGGTTGATCATCTATGACTACATTTGTAAGCCTCAGTTTTCTTCTTGCTGATTTTTTTGGTGATGACCTGATTTATTTTATAACCCTAATTTTCAGTCCTATTTTGTGTTTTAATACATGTTGACAGTTAAAACAAGCACTCTTCATCTGTCTTATCATTGCCTGTGTTGTAGTTTTCCAAGGCTACCAGAGAGAACGCATTCCAGTAATAAATATGTTTATATAAATGAACCATAGGAAATCTATAAGGCACCAATCTTACTAACTTCTTGTATTAAAAAAGACTTCAGCTAGGAAAGACTGATTGGAAAGAAAAATCTGAAAACAGTATTGTTGGATTTCTGGGAGCATGTCTGAAGACAACGCTGCTTTGTGTGATTATATAGTCTCCATTTCTCATGTCTGCAGCCCAGGGAACAGGTTCAGCCCATTCAATTTCCTTGTATCCTTTCTTCTTTCTATATTGCCTGTGGACAAGACACTAGAACAGTAATGGGTTTTTTGAATGCATTGATATTTCCATGATACTTTAACATTATATTTTTCTCTCTCTTTTTTTTTTTATTTAATGACATTTTTTAGGCTTGTATATATGAAGAATGCATGCTTAGCTGGAGGCAATTCCAGCTAAAAATTAGCTCCTTCTGCCTCATTATCCTACCATTTCATGCATCTCTGAAACTCCACATTATACTCTGAGCAGCTTCCTACAGGAAATTTGTTGCCATAAGGCATCAATCAACATATCTTGTGATTAACCTCATACTACAGAATAAAAATATGTCAAAATCTTCTCATGAAAATGGCTTGATATGTAGAGCATTGACTTTCAGACATTTACTATGTCAGATTCAATGCATATTTATATTGATCTATGATCTGTCCTGGCACTCTGAATGGAGAAAAAAACCTGAAAAGAAATTTCACCGAACACGGTATGACAGCCAGTAGTAAGCGTGAAAAGCCAAACTACAATCTTTTGGTGTGCAGATTACATGCTGCCTGGAGTCACTTCTTCTTCATCATAATATTGCTTAGTTTGGACATGTCTGGACAGCTGGCTTTCAGAGAAATGGCAAAGTCACTGCGCAGAACAGCTTTAGGAGGAGAGGAAACCAACTTGTAGGTGAGCAGATGACTACACGAAGAAACTTGATTCCTGTCAAGGAGCCAGCAGAAAAAGAAATAAAATACCAAAGACCTGAAGAAAATGTGCATGAAAGAGAAAATGAACAGGTATATTGGCACAATAGTACATCATTTTCCAGAGCCTCGGGATAAATTAAGCAATCCTTCTTCATTTAATACCAAGCAAGCATAATTTGTAGAGAAGCAGAATAACTTGCTTAAGGCATTTTAGACAGTTTTTGAGTATCGGCAATAGTTGATGCCCTTTTCCAATAATTATTTAATTTAATAAGGCCTTACAAGAGGCTGTGAACAAAAGTTAATAATTCTGGAGTAAAAGGGAAACTAGTATATTTTAAAAATGGGTAAGTTAGAGAAAAAGAAGTGAATAGTAGGGATAATGCACTTTTGTTTAAGGGAAGAGTGGAAGAATGCATTGCTCCAAATTATGGCTATAATAATTTTGCTCTCTGCATTTATTGGCAATGTTTCTCACCAAAAGTCATTCAGATTGCCAGTGATATTTCTGTTTCCTACTGGCTTCTTCTGTGAAAGATTTTTATGAGTACTTTCCTCGGGAGATGCCTATGCTCTATTCTATCTTCCATATCTGATATCTGGTCTTCAATGATATTGTCAGTATTTTAGTTTTACGTTGGGACTACATCTTTCTATGTAATTGTGCCAAAGCCTGATTTGTACTATTAGAAACAATTGAACAAATTTCATCTCCTGGTATCAGACAAAGAAAGTAGAAATGACCTCACTGTTTCAAGAGATTTGTATAGTGGGCAGTAGCAGATAGGAATAGAGAGAAGAGTTTAAGTACAAGGTATATTTGTAGTGCTGCTTCTCCAAAATACTACTTCATGATTTGTGAAGTGGTGGCTTTAATAGGAAGTGAATATATTGAAGTATTTAATAATACTCAATGACCTTTTTTTTTTTTTTCCTATTAGTTTGCTCAGTTGCAGAGCTAAAGCTGATGTAAATACTTTCATTTACGTTAACTATACCATCTGGGACTGACATCTTCATTATTAACCCAAGATAATTAGTTGATGCTGCCTGGGAATTTAATGCTGACTGTTTTTAAATCTATACAGAACTCTGTTTCTCAGTGAGCTAGAGGCTTTTTAATGAGAATGCTGTATGTATTAAAGCACTCTTTGAAGTTCAGGAGTGACTAACGTCTCCCAGCAAGTCTCAGGCACAGCTGCTGGCTTACCAAAGCCACACAGATTCCAGCTTGTAACTCGCTCTCATGTGGGAAGTTCTCAGCTCAAGTAGAACTCACCTGCACCTGCTTGGAGAATATGGCATACGCCTATCCCCAGAGTCAGCATCTGTCTCTGTATCAGGTTTCCAGTCATGAAATGTATTTCTCATTTCCTCTGTCTCTTCAAAAGTACTGTCCAATTTCATCTGTTTTATCTAAATAGAGATGCAGAAGAGCAAATTCTGTGCTCTGTGCATATGCACAATCTTTAGCACAGAAGGCTAAATATTAAGAGGAAAAAATGCATAAAGCTGATTCTCACCTTTTCCATCAAAAATATATTTAAATGCAAACAGCGACCAGAAGTTAATCAGGCCAAATTATAGAGCACAAGCAGATCCCAGGAGATATATTCTGTTCCTACACGAATCTGCTTTATATTCACATATTTGTACATAGTACATCACATGCCATTGTAATCAACTTGTAATATAAAGGAACAGTATTCTGCATACATGTCTGCGAAGCTGTAACACTCGGAGGCACTACACTGGTTATCATGGGGAAACATACAATGTGAGCAGACAGTGCGTATTTTCTGGATTGAGTATCAGTTTTCAGGGTTATTAACAATTTTAATTTCTGTCCCTACTCACCATATATCTAGCTGTTTTTCATAAAGGGTTGAGTATCACAGCCTATAAAACCTGAACCTATTGAAGTGTTTCATATCAGACACTTGAATTAAAGTCTCCCAAATCAATAGCTAGGTTTATATGATGACCACACAGGTGTGTGTTTGTTGTGTGCATGGGCATATACATATCATTCTAAGGTAAGGGTAGAAATATTTTTTTCTTAGTTAATGGCTACCTCTTTTCCTCTTCACTAAATAGACTTTGGAATTTGTGAGCAGTGATAGAATAAAAACAATCTAACCTTTCTCCCCACCCTCTCCCATAAAAGTCAACGCCGTACTTGGGGCATTCAGAACACAGTGACAATACATAATTCTCTGACTAGCTCTTAGGAAATATAATTGCCAACAGCTATTTCAATTGTTGGTTCCTGTCCATAGTGGAAAAATATTTCAAGGATATAAACAAAATTGTTCTCAAGTGTATATGCAACATTAATAGATAAATTTTTATAGCCACAAACAAAACTTAAATACAAGTCCTTTTCACAAATTTGAATTTTATATGAAATCTTTACCAAAACAATAAATGTATGTATTTGTTCAACAGGAATTTCTAGACCTTCACTCTCATAATTCTATAATCGTGTCTTCTTATATAGTCATTCTTTTTTTTCCACCAAATCAAAATGAAAGCATGATACCAGTTCTATATTTTCTCCATTTTCTTTCTGCATTGTAACAACTGAAGTATTTAAACCTAGATTTTAACACAAACAGCCTCCCCTCTGTCTAGTTTTGCTTGCAACAATCTCTGAATGAACAATTCAGTTGCACAAATTAGATCCGATGAGACATATTAATGGAATTTGATGTAATCCACACATTGGAGGTGTTGCACAAAATGGACATCTCAGCTCTCTGGAGAGTATTCTGTCGACACAGTGAGATGAGTGAGGGAGAATGAATGTTTCAGGACTGACAGACATTAATCACAAACCTCTGTTGACTTCTCTGGCCATTAAACCCTGCCAAGGAAAACATTTTCATATATTTTTGTAAGGGCTGCAGCCATATCAGCAGCTTTATAGTCAACAGTATCTAATGTGGAGATAGGAACAAATGTGGATTCCAGTATTTGTTCATCAGAAGCCACATGAATCACTAAGAAACATAAATGCATGCAACATTTACATTAGAACTTGTTTAAAAAGAAATACCAGACTTTTAAAGGGACCCTTATTTCAAACAATTTTCATTTTATGATTTTGGAAAATATTTTAAAGATGACAATTATCTAGGAAGAGGTTAAAATTTGGTTTCAGGTAATAATCAGGATCTTATTTTCTCACCTTTTTTTGCACAATTCTCTGTGAGTTTTTCTGCTCTCCTCCACAGAACAAGTGGTGTCATTTCATTTCATACAGATGCATTTCTGTTGCCAATGAAGTTTGCGTTTCATGCAGGTTAGACAGAGGACTGTAATGCAACATAATGTCTGTTACTGAAGAGCATGGGAATGTTCTTTCCAGTTTGATACAATGTTTTCTTTTTTTAATATATCCTGTGCATGCTAATGAAGGGTAGTAGAAGCAAACTGTCTGAAAAGTACTTCCTGCATATGCAAAGCCTTGTTGTCTCTGATGTTGTGAAGGAAGGAGTGGGACTGGCAGACTGGTTTGTGTGCAAAAATACTACATACATGGAGGGAAGCTCTCAGACATTTCAGGGGCATAAGCCAAGAGTTTCCACCAGGAGACAGCTCCTGCCCTCACAAGTGTTTCACCCACATCTAGTCCCTCTCAAACTTTTAGGACTTCCTGTGTCCTGGTACCACTGACACATATCTAGAGTTCCTGAGAAGCAGTGTTATTCTGCTTTGCTCTCCATGGAACTGTGGGAAAGGGATTATTCTGTCCTTGCTTGACAAAGAATTTGGCTACAATAAAAGAGTGAACTTAGGGCCCAGGAGATAGAAGCTGAAGACTGCTTCTGTTTCATGTACAGACATTATTCTCTGTCTTTTCTGAAAGTAAAGGAGGTTGAAATTCCCACTAACTAATCTGCACACAGAACTATGGTACCCCTTTGATGATGCAGTATCACTTTCAGCTTTTTTGTTGCTGTGTGTCTGGCCTTTTTGATCTTTTTATTTCTTCATTGTAAAGCTGTCCTTTATTGACTTCACAAAAGTCAAAGAAATCAGCAGACGGCTTTCAGATTTAATTTGAAACATTTCTCATTTTGGGTTTCATCGTTCAAATCCTCTGAACTGATTTTCTCATCCCTTAAGATTCTTCACAGTCTCAAAGGAAAACAGCTTCCAGGCCATGGGACTACATCTATAAATCTTCAAAATCCTATATCTAGGCCTTTTTCATCTGTTGTAAACCTTCAGCTTTGTAAGGTGAGTAATCATTCTTGCCCTAATAAAGTTTGCAATGTAATTTGAAATGAAATTTCATCCCTCTCTTTTTTGAAGGAGCAATTCTGTTTGAAAATGAAATAGTAAGCATTTGTTTGACGGCTACTCCATTATATTAAAGTCATCCTTCCTGTAGCCATGCTAACTGTCAAATGTGAAATAGTGATGTCTTTTGCCCAAAAATATCACTTGGTAATCGCACAAGCAAGTGGCAAACCTATTTTATTTAGGTGATTTTACTAAGCAGATTCTTCTTGAGAAATAGTTTTCCTGACAAAATCAAATTCTACTCTTGTATTTTATATGACTTCTCTGGAGATGGTTCTATAAGCTTAAGGGTGACTACATATTTAATGCTTCAGTTCAAGGTGTTATTACACAATGCAGACCCTTACAAATAAACTGCTATTCATGGAGCACTAGCTGAGTGTGTAACGAAATCATAAAAACACCGATATCTGTCCAAGATGCCTTTAATGTGTGTGTTAACTAGTAAGTTTTCACAGCTTTGACGTTAAATGGCTATAAAGCAAAGAGCTTAGAAAAACAATCTTTTCCTAGTACACAGAGATTCATTGCAGTGCAACAGCAATTACACCTACTGGTTTACATCTTTGGCTAGGGTGAACCACCAAAGTAGTGCAGCTATTGAGACTGCAGTTTGTAAGTGTTTATTTGCCCTGACTTGTGTGAGCATTCTCTAGCCACGCTGCACTCCTCTACAAAAGCTTCTGCCAACAAATGTTTCTGAGTCCATTTGTTTCTGGTTTTGCTAATGAAATTTCTTTATAAAGTATTTCAATGAATATTACAATCCTGTATACATTGAACAAACTGTTGACATCGGTGGAGATTTGCTTCTTTATAAAAACTTAGGCTTTGAGTCTACGCAAATTCTGCTGTACTGTTTCTGTCTGGACATGACCAGCATTCACTACCTGATTTCCCAAGCTCTAAGACTACTTTCAAACATCTTGAAAGTATTCAGCAATTCTTCTTTTTTTTTTTTTCTTTACCATGTGCTTCTTTTATTCGCTTGTAACAATGTCAACAATTGACTTCTTTAAAAAAATATAATTATTTATTATGAGATTGACCACTGCCGGAAAGATCTAAGCAGTAGATCCCATTACATGTGTTTTAATCCTAATAAAAAGCTGTTAAGGCAGACAGAAATCCGATTGCTTTTTCTGTTTTCAATCATCGTGAAAATTGATAAATACATAATATTTCTTCCTGTGACTTTGGCAATATAAATAAATAAAAAATAAAGTAGATACGAAGTGAATTAATTTTTAGGCTTTTTTTTTTCCTAGAAAAACATCTTTTCAAGTAGTGCGTACCAGACAAAGAAGTAACTTACTGACCTTTCAGACAATGAATGAAACCTGAGTACAAAATTTGCTAAATAACTAATCTGAATAAATATTCAAGTTAATCATGGTCAGCCCCAGCTTCTGGAAAATAACCTAAATATTTTAAGCATACCACTTACTCTCTGGGTTAGTTGCTCAACACTAGTTACAAAGGCAAGCAGATGGCCTCTCTCATGATAGCCAGAATGCTTGCTTATAAGATATTATGACTATTTCAACAGTACTGAATGTGTGTTTTTGCTTCAACAAATCTATAGTATCTTCAATATGTATTCTTAAAATGTATTAATGTTAATCACACTTAGAGGTGCATTGCCAGAAAAGGAGGTTCATCTTATTTTTAAGAATCCTTTAACATGTGCTAGAATATGTATTCAGATTTGCTCTAGTTAGATAATGGAGATGCCCCAAGAAATGCTGGAAGGCTTTTGAATACTCTAGTATCTGATTAATATTTAAGATCTAAAGAAAATGGCTAAGGTAGATGAAAAAAATTGAAATTAAATATATGGAAACATTTCCTTCCCTGGGGAGCTTTGACCAATGGAACTCTGAGCTTTGTAATATGAAATGTGACTATATCAGGCTCTTTTTAGGTAGTTTACAGCAAGCATTCAAGGATGTGTGATTTGCAGTTATTGTAACCAAAAGGGATATTTTAATTTCATCATATTTTCTCAACATTTATAAATAGATTTTATAGCTTTCCTCATTTAAAGAGACTTGGCATGATATTGAAAGTGATATACGAGTGCTGCTCCAGAAGTAATGCCTCTTATTTTACTATGTTGGCCCGTGACATCAGAGGTGGAAATACAATAAGCTGTGAGGCTTAAGTATAACAAAGATGAATCACAAATCTATAGTTCAATCACCTTGAAATTCAGCCTATGTATTCAGCTTCAAGATGCAGATTTTTGGTTCGGCTTTGGAATTTAAGGACTCAATTACTCAATTAGAACTTAAATATTTTATTACAATCTTTCCTTGAGAATGTCAAGCTCATGTATGTAAACACAAGTGTTTCTAAATGTTCAATGAATATCGATATTTGAGATAAAAAATCTTTATAAAAAAGAAAGAAAGAAAAAAAGGAATGTTTAATGAAATTACTGAATCATTTTGGTTGGAAAAGGCCTTTAAGATTATCCACCTAACACTGCATGTACCTAAATGCTACATCCACACATCTCTTAAATATCTCCAGGGATAGGGACTCCAACACTTCTCTGGTCAGCCTGTTCCAATGCCTGATGACCATGAAGAAATTCTTCCTGATATCTAATCTAAACCCCTCCGAGCACAATTTGATGCCATTGCCTTATGTCTTATCAGTTGTAACTTGAGAAAAAAGACAAACATTCTCCTCACTACAACCTCCTTTAAGGTAGCTGTAGAGAGTAAAGAGGTCTCCTCTCAGCCTCATCTTCTCCAGACTAAACAACCTCATTCCCCTTACGCTTCTCCTAAGACTCTGTTTCTAGTCCCTTCATCAGCTTTATTGCTCTTCTCTGCACATGCTTGAGCAACTCAATAGCCTTCATGTAATGAAACAATGCACTTATTGGAGTCCGTATATACAAAGGATGAAATTTCTTTTGTAAACCATCCAAGACATTTGTGTCTTTTCTGCAAATATGTAGAATGATACTAGTAATTTTTTTTCTACAGGAATATAGGTTTACAATTTTTCCTTACTCTGTTAGGACCTGAACACTAGCAAAAATGTTCTCCCTTTGTGAGAAGTGTACACAAATACTCAAAAGCCTACAAAGAGTGCTGTGGGAAGAATTTGATAATTAGTGTTCTCTATACTTTCTCCTCCTTTTTCTAGTTACTGGTTTCCTGCAAAAGTATTTCAGCTTTCCTTGAATAGACTCTTTATTCACAGTTGTACCCTAATTTCAAGAATTTTTAATTTTCAGTGTATGAGCAGTTATAAGTATCTGCCTTCTGAGAACATGTAGGCAGGGCATTGTTCTTTGGGGCAGTGTCTGTCTTCCTATCAGATTTCTGTAGTGCTTTTAGTGTAATGCAACTAGAAGCTGAAGAAGCTGTATTAATAAATCATCCTCACTTGTAAAGGAACCTAGATAGGTGGGATGAATCACTCCTGGGAGATTACTTTTCATAAGATGAGATCTAGAAGAGAGGTGACAGCATGGATTAGAAAGCTGACTTTCAGAATACTAATGTTAAATGAGAAATTTAAGCCAAATATCTTTAAATATTTGAATAAGTTCTCACAATATTTTATATTTTCTGTGCTATTGGTTATCTGAAGAATGTTTTTTCTTTCAATAATACATTTATCACATAGAAAATACTTTTCATTAGCTCAGAAAAAAAGAATGATTCTAACATTGTCTTTTGCAGATTTGTCCCAAATTCTTTGTGTTCAACATAACCTCTTTCTATATGTTCACAGGGTATGGGTAGAGCCTATGCAGAAAAAATCAGTGTTTTATAGATGTTTCAACACCTCAAACACCTAAAACACTAGATGTGATTCATTCAGTTCCACTGAAGGCACTGGAAAGATGCTGAGTTAAATCACTACAGATTTTGGCCTTGATTGTTTGAAAGTATTATTGTTTTCATAATCTATATATAATGAGAATTTCACTGAACTCTGGAGTATTGTACTGACAACTTGAAACATCTATTCTTAGAAAACGTATGTTTTTCTTAATGTTTTTAGAGAAGGAGACAAAAGTACATGCCTACCACAAAAGGAAAGAAGCTGGCTAACAAGTACAGTTGTGGTAAAAAACATCAGTGCTTATCATACATTACACCAACTTAATGTACTTCTTTTACTGCTTTCATTGTTATTAATACCACCTATTTTAGCTAATTTTCAAGATTTAGATTATGAAAGGAAAAATATGACCAATTTAAGGAATGTTAAATTTGCAAACAGATACATTTTATGCTTCCCTAACAGCTTTTAAACCTTTCATTTTCCTTTCAGCTATAAATATTCTATAAAAACAAAAGAATATAGAGTAAACTCAAATCCACTAACTCAATCTTTTATGAGTAAAATTTTCTTTTATCAGTGCATTTTGCTAATACTGGGTTATGGAGGAAGTCCACCAGATGTGCATAAGATGTCTGCACTAATATCATATTAATCCATTGTGATTATTGTTGTCATGAAAACTAGAAAAAATAAACTAGTCACTTAACATGTTTCTTCATTTATTTTTTTCCTATTTAAGTATTAATTACTCTTTTTCTTGAATTCAGAATATTCATTGTTTCTACTCATCTGTGCATTCCAAAGAGGAACTGTAGCGTTCTCTGATAACAAGGAACACGTTCGGAGATGGCCACTAAAAATCAGAAGTTAGACATCATTAGCCGCTACTAGAGCTGGTGAAATAGTGTAAAAATTGTTGTGGATGCTCTGTGAAACTGGAAATCAGGTTGCATAATGTACTTTTCAAAATTAATGTTTACATACAATAGCCAAAGATAACTGATCATGATCCAGTCTTTTTATTGATATTACTTAGCTTGGTTTGATTTCTTGCAGCATCTAGAAAGACTAATCTACCATGGCAATAACTGCAGGACTTATCACTTCCTCTCTGAAACCTAGAACATTCAAACGGGGGTAATATTTACACTTGGAGTCACACATCAGATGGGCAGCAATTGTCTGTAAAGATCTCTGAAGCTGATTCTCTCTGAGAATGTCCAGTGTGTTGTTGACATTACTGCTCTTCAGAACTAATGTTATGTTAATCTCCAAAATACAGTGAATAATTTCAGCGATATAAGTCACAGGTTTCAAGCTCCAGATCTGCCTCAGAGTTCCCCAAATTCAACAGAGGAACTTAGAAGTACATCAGGTCAGCACTATCATCATCAGGAATAGAATATGTGAGGGAAAAAAAAAAAAAAAGAAATACTGGGCTCAAATTCTTCTGAGGGAGGTTTTAATAAAACCTGACAAGCCTCTGTGAATTGTTTCAGCATTAACTAAGCAATGTTCTAGTGAAATGGTGTTTCAGCTGTGAAGTGTTTCAACGCTGACTTATTTGTTAAAACTGAAATACTGCTGAAGTGTTTCATGCAAATATACTTACTATGTAGTATTTGCATTTGATTTCCAAAAGAAGATAATGTATACTAACAGATTATAATGCCAGGACGTACCTTGTCTGATAGAAAAGGGTAATCATTAGACCCCTATAACATAGTTGCAGTCTTTGATAAACATGTTTAATATCTCATTGTCTTACTGATGTTGTGATATCCCACTCATTAGACTAGCTGATTATTATGAAATAACTTTTCTTTTCCTTATCAAACTGCTACTGACACAGATGTGACTTAAATTTCCTCTTGCAATAAAATATTAGTATAAACTATAATTAATGTATAAACAGTTATGTAAAGTGAATTAATATATGCATAGCATAGCTGAGCAGCCAATTTTATTGAATTCTTTTAGAGATACATTTAAACCCAATTATTATGAATTGCAATAAGTACAATTTCAGGCTTTTCTGAATACATCTTATTTTTTTGTGGGAGGAAATTATATCTACCTAGTTCATTTCTCCAGTAGAAGGTTCTTGGGCTCCTGTACTCCTTTGGACATCCAGGAATACAGAAATCACCCAAAGGCCCCTGGAGTTGACCATTACTGAGCATCTCCTGGAAGGAATAATAACTTCATCACAGATTATAGCTTAAATTCAATTTTCCACGACATGATAGTTTATAAAATAATAGTATGCGCTGTAACATTTGTTGTTGATTCATGCTCAGCCTGAGGCAGAAAGTCTGCTACCTTACAGGAGAAAATTATGTTTCCTTGAATTAGAACAGGAGATGACAACCATAAACACAGGCACTAGCACTTTAATTTTAAAAAATTCTGATCGCTGTTTTCCAAATATTCTGCAGATTTTAGGTACCTTCATACAGAGCAGTAACATCATAATGTTATTTTCTGCAGCAGGTGCACAAACAGTAAATATTGGATAACATGCTGGTTTCATACACAGTAATATCATTTCAGAATAACTGTTCAAATCAGTGAAGCAATTTTCCTGAAATTGATCAGGTTGAATTCGTTTATAAGGGCAGGGAATTTAGCTGTATCGTGGTCTTTTTCAGTGTCCTTTTAGCTCCAGAGTTCTGTTAATGATTTTGCAGAGGGAGAAAAGGACATGAAATGAAAGTATGAGCACAGTATTAATCTTTAAATAAATCTAAAAAATGGCAAACTTTATATTGGCTTTATCTAGTACAGACCAAAAAGTCTTTAGAATGCTATTAGCACTTTTTGTATGCATGCTGCTATGTGAGAAAGACTATGGAATGGAAATGGTTAAGCTTCTTTTGATCACTTTGTCTTATTTTCTGATTGACAAATTGAGAGTCTAATATACACATCATAGAAATTCTTAAGTAGGTTATATGAATCCCATCCTAAGACTTAAGTTGAAATTTGAATTTCTGAAATCACTAAGGTTACTTGTAGAGATTTATCGTAAAATAAGTTTAACATCCAAAGGAGGATTCATCCTCTTCAGATGCTCCAGGTTATTACAGACATGCCAAAGGACTGGCTGATGTGACCTGGGACAGACAAAAGATGCATGCTGCTATAAAGAATCAGCTGAGAAGAAAGGAAAATATCTTGGGGCATCTAAACTGCTCTTCATTGCCTATATATGGGTAAATGAAATACTACCATTGTTAAGTGAGTTTTAGACATTTGTTATTTTTAAGCACAGGTAATTTTGATTTGATTTTTTACATTGTAATGGTTCAAAGAAAGTCTGAATTTACTGAAAACAATTTATTCCTACGATAAGATAATATTCCTGGGTAATTACTTCTAAGGCATGGAAGAAAAGGTGATATTATGATGTTTTCTAAATAGTTAAAGGCTACATTTCTCTTTGCTCATTATATTCAAAGGTATTTGAGAAAGCTTAGATTATCTAACAAAAAAACACTTGTCATGTTTTACATAGGAGCTTTGTATATATAAGTTATCTGACAGCTTGGGCACAAATCTCCTAGGAATCACAGAATCACAGAATCAATTTTAGAAGTTGGAAGGGACCTCTGGAGATCATCAAGTTCAACCCCCCTGCCAAAGCAGGTTCCCCACAGTAGAATACACAGAAAAAGAAAAGAGTCTAGGCAGGTTTTGAATATCTCCAGAGAAGGAGACTCCACAGCCTCTTGCTGGGCAGCTTATTCCAGGGCTCTGTCACCCTCAAAGTAAAAAATTTTCCTCATGTTAATGTGAAACTTCCTGTTTTCCAGTTTGTGCCTGTTGTGCCTAGTTCTGTTGCTGGGCGCTGCTGAAAAGACCCTGGCCCCCACTCGACTCTTGTACTTTAGGTACTTATAAGTAAAGACACCCTCTCTATCTTTTCCAGGTTGAACAGTCCCAGGTCTCTCAGACTTTCCTCATAAGGGAGATGCTCCAGGCCCCTCATCATCTTTGTGGCCCCTTGCTGGACTCTCTCTAGAAATTCCCTGTCTTCATAGAACTAAGTCCAGAACTGGACACAGTACTCTAGATGTGGCCTCAACAGGTCAGAGTAGAGGGAGAGGATCACCTCCCTCATCCTGCTGGGCATCCTCTTTCTAATGCATCCCAGGATACTATTGGATTTCTTGGCCACAAGTGCACACTGCTTCATGGTCAATCTGTTGTCCATCAAGACACCGAGGTCCTTCCTAGGCCCTTCTCTGAAGAGCAAGACTAGACCCAGTAACAATCCCTGGGGTACAGTGTTAGCTACAGGCCTCCGACTAGACCCTGCACCACCGATCACGACCCTGGTCCAGACAACAAAGAAATTCAGATTTCTAGGGTCATTTGAAACTCTGCTCTTTGAATTTAACCTTGTGGTTTTGTGGACTACTTTTTTGACTTCTCCTCTAGATGACGAAGCAACATTACTCTGTCTACATAGACTATTTGAACAATTGTATTTTACGTTCTTGTTTTCACTGTTAAGTATGAGTCTGATTAATGCATGACATGACATTACAGGATGGGCAATTAAATTGACTTAGAACTGCACACGTTCATATTTTGAATCTCCTGACTTCTGTATGCTTGATTACTGACTAAATGTTACACTAATGTTTCTTTATTTCCATTTTATAATAAAAAGTATGTTCTTCAAATCCTGTAATGATGTCTTTATAGCCAAAGTAAAATTGCCAAATTCTATTCAATATTTCAAGGTAAATATAAATAGATTTGTTGCAAATACGTATTAGTTAAATTCTATATGCTGAAAATAAGTACCAGAGCAAGAGGTACATAACTGCATGCTCAAAGAATAACTTTTGAATTAAATGTCTGATGTAGAAAGCTTAGATAGAACAAAGGGGTTATTAATACGATCAAGGCAAAATAGCTCAATTGGGATTTTCTGATTTCTTCACATATGCATGGGAAACTCATGTCTCTTGGACTCAGAAAATGATTCCTTACAAACTCTTAGGTCAAACTTAGAACATTCTTTGAATATCTGCAAGCCTTTATAGTATAGGCTCAAGGTCTATTTTAGGACTTTTTCAGGACTTTTCAGTGTTGAGAATGAGAATTATAGATTTCCTTTAAACCTCTTTTTCTTTTTGCATTTGTTATAGTCTCTTAGAAGTTGGGGATTGTGTTACAAAATTTCTCTGAAGAATGAAAGAAAAAAAGATGGATTTTAGTAGCCACAAAGGAAGAAATATATGTAGCTGAACACATCCTGTTCATCCTCATGAAAATTAAAGCTATCAAGTGACGTGACCAAAAAGCATTTTGATTCAAAAAAATGAAATTAAACTGGAAAAAAAAAGTATGGAATTGCTAGCCAAGGTCTGGGAAGAAGGAGAGTCTGTCTTGTGAGAAGGCTAAAATATCTTGATTTGTCTAGGCTAGAAAAAGGCTTAAATGAGATACTACTGTTAGATCTCATTATAGTGGAAATATTGGAGGAGAGATGCTTAAGCAAAATTATAATTGCAGTGCAAAATGAAATGAGATTAAATGATTCTGGATATATTTGAGCTAAAAAATGTAAGCAAATTTTTAGCAATGGAATGAATGAAGTTCTTCATGTTCCAGTAGCAACTAGAAGATTATGTACATTTGCAAGCAAACAGTAATATCCATAAAGGAATAAACAAGGGTGTAGAACAGTACTTATTGTTAAAGGTGAAGTAAATGCAAGTGTTATAACTTGCTTTTCATCTCTATGCAAGTAAATCAGAAAATATACCTCACAAAATTCCAATCAAAAATTAGCATTCCCTATGCTTCTAGCCATTAGATTATGAAAGCAATTTCCAACAGCAGCATCTTTCTTTTTTTTCTAAGGCTTGTTATTTTTACTCCCCCTGAAGGTCATCATGAAGCAGTGCTCCAAGATCTGCACAGGAGTAAATTGCCACCTTGGGCTGCTCACATAGTAAAGGGATGCATTTCCATTGTCACAGCACCACCACACTATGATTGGCTTTCCAGATGGAGGCCAAGTGGTGAGTGGCCAGCCCAAGTCTGTCCACAAATGTCCCCAACGTTAGCAATTTATAGACACATCTGGGCAGCGGAACTGTGCAGCCAAGGACGTGCCAAGGAGCTGCTACAGAAAAGGATCCCAGCAAGGTCAAGGAATAGCTGACACAGTTCCTTTCTTCAGGAATTGCTTTGCTCTGCTCCTTAGCCAAGAACTAGTTATACTGTGTCAGTACATCCTGTTGTAACATTTATATTCTGTGAACTAAGAAAAGAAAAAATCTTCAAGCATAGAAGAGTTTCAGTATCAGAAAAAAATAACGTTAGAAGCTCTCAGGATAAGATGAAGTTCCCATTTTAAAATGCCAAAAAACAATGCTGAAGGTTTGACTGTTATCCCACAGACAAAAGATTCTCTTCTCACATTCCTGGTGATGCAAGTTTTGACCTTCCAGCCATCATTCCAGATCTCCAGATACTGGAGAACAGATTCTCAGGCACTAGGAGGGTGGGAGAACAGAGGGAATTCTAGGAAAGCACAAGTTTCATTGTGCAAAAGGGGGAAAGAAAATAATCCCTTTCATATACCTTTGTTACTTGTTACACGTAACATACCTAGGTTACATTTCTATAGCAGCACAGCCCTAGTTTTTGAATATGGTATTTTTATGTTTCCGTCACAAAGCCAAGTTTAAGCTCTCTTTCTCCTGAAAAGAGAACTCCCTATTTTATCAGGGAAAAAAATAAGGCAATTTTAATCTAAATTCTAACTATGTAAAATTCCTTTTAATACAAGTCCAGAAGTCAAGCACAACGCATTTGAAAAGTTTGATTAAGTTCCATTAAGAATTAAGAATAAATTTATGAACAGAAGTTTCCTTACGCAGTGTTGCTGCTAAGACATTGAATACTGATATTTTCCTTTGTCTTTTTCTCAAAGACACGTCTGTCTCTCACGTGTCCTATGCTAAAAAATAAATTATTTTTCATATCAAAAAACTAAAGCTGTCATAAGAAACTACTGAAAAAAATTATTGCAATATATTAGAAAAAAATCCACTGAGAGAGGAATGGTAATCAGGTAAGCTAGAAGATTAGGAACGACACAGTGTCAGCCAACATTTGAAGACTTTGCAGGTAGAAAACTAGTGGAGGTGCTTATGACTGTTACAAGGTTCATAAAGATCAGTAGAGAAAATGAAGATGAACAGATGAGTATGAACCACATATGAATTCTGAACCACAGTGAGACTATTCATTTTTAAAAAATGTTCTTTACTATTTCAAGGTTTAAAAGAAAAATGTCAAATGACATTGGCAATCAGTAACAAGTCAAATTGCAAGCTTAGCTTAGAGAACAGAATTTTTAATTTTTTTCCTTTGAAAATACAGAATTACATATAAAATGTAGGTTATCTGATAGTTAGATGTGAGGGTGTTTTAGGGAGATTGTTTGGGTTCTCATCATCTCATGTCTGTTTTCAAATGCATCTCTGTGTCTGTAAAGCCAGGGAAAGGTTATGCAGCAAGCTACTATAACAGCTAGTTCCCATTAATATTTAAGGACTCACAGCATCATTCCTGTTGTATACAGAATCCCTAACATATGTACTCCAAAAGAAGAGAGATCAGGCTATCTAGTCCACATATCCACAATATGTGGATATGTGCATGCTATATTTACAGTTAAAGGTTATTTGTAGTAGGTTGGTTTGTTTGTTTTCATTTTTTCCTTCTATTTTGCAGCCATAAACTAGGATGCAGCCATTCTAGATAGCCATTAATCTCTCCTTGCTATCAGTTGATATTATAGGTGGCCAGCATATACAAGTAATCAGTGCTTATATAAATTTGAGTTTCAAATTCCAAAAAGCTGAATTCTGAACTCAACAACTGTGAAAAGAAGTCTTAGCTTTTTGTATATGTAGTTCTAATAATAGTGTTTATTGTTGTTTTGTCTTTTCCTGTTTAAATTGCTGCTGGGAAATTGAGTATACCCCTAACATCCAATGAACCATAAGCACTTGATACAGGCAGCAGGACATAAATGTGTATTCACTTCTTTGTTCTAACTTTATTTTTTCCTTAAGGGGCTGTAAGAACAAGTGCTAGTCTCCTAGCATAGCTTTATAAGAGGAGTAATACAATTCAGAAACCCACAAATTTCCTGTGAAGGAATATTATAAATTCATAAGATTGGTTACTTTGGAAAAAAAATCAATTTTGTGGGCTTTTGGGGTTTCCTCATAGGCAGCAACACTGTTTGCATTTTACATGATAGGAACTGTTTAAAGATATATAAATTATTCAGGCAGCATTACTATCTCTTGGTGTTTAAATGAGAAAAATACCATTTTTAATTAGAGATAATGTTACCCTTTGCCAAAATTATATTTAATATTCATTTCTAAAAGTTAAATGAACTGTCAAAAAATGTTTAGTCAGAGATGTCATATAGAAAGTTATTTTCATGGAACACACTAATTCCCACCACAATATGTAGCATAAAGCAGCTTCATTCTTTTACTGATACTTTTTGAAAAATTATTTGGACATTGAATAAAACAATGCATAAAGAAACAAAAGTTCCTATAAGCTTCTCAGTTTCTGTTACCCTAGTCACTGAAGCAGTCATCTGTCTACCTGATTAAAGCAGCTGTTTGTGCACTGTAGGTGCCTTTTTGGCTTGTAAAACATCTCTAAACAAATCTGGCAGACACAGACACCAACTTAGAGAGGCTTCCAATTTTTAAACTAACAGGAACTTAGGTAGTCCCATCTATGTCCATAACAGGGTACTCTAAGGTCATAGCCATGAAGTCACTGTACTTGCAAAGATGCAGATAAGTTTTGACTGTGTGACTCAGCACATGGCTGCAAAGTTCCTTGCAACATTGCACTGTACTCTTCCCTTTTCTGCATCCAGCACAGAAGACCCTCTTCCAAGGGCTATTTGCACACAATAATATCTTTGTGCAAAACCACTTGATGTTTTCTCCAAGATCATTTGACCCTTCGAGCCCAACCACAAAGTCAAGGCTGGGACAATTATTTATGTCCAATATGACAACATTCAACAGGGCTTAGTGGGTGCACTTTTCTCCAAGCTTGACAGAAATCAACAGTATGTGAACAATTCTATTTAGTGACCAAAAAATTTAATGCCTATAAAGCCTCTTCAGTTAACAGATCATAGGAAAAAAAAATAAAATCAAAGATATTTCATATTTTAAATCTCGTCTAAGTCATATCTCTCCTGTGTTTACTGTGTCCTTTTAGAAAGCTTTTCTAACTGTTCCTGTGGCTCCAGAAACACCAGAAATTTCATAGGTTAATAAGCTGGTTCTTATCAGAAATTGCAGAAATGGCCAGCCAGCCAAAATACTAATCTCCTGATATGCAGCTTAAGCTTTGTATCTGAAATCAATCATATTTGCAAGCAGCTTGAAATATACATGCTGCAGTCTAATATTAAATACCCTCTATCTTTTTTTTTTTTTTTTTTGGTTTTGAGGATTCACTCTGTCATGTTCAGTAGTATCCCACTTTGCAAAGAACCCCATGCTTTCCACAGAATATATTGTATAGATATAAATGCATCACTTGCAGCAAGTCTGTCTTTGGGCCCTACAGTATCTCTCAAGGCACAAGCTGTACCGTATTTTCAGTGCATGTTAGCCACATGGGCAGTTCATTACACACACAGAGGATTGTGCTGCTGTGACTTTAACATGGATTTCATGTGAAGGGCAGACAGTCAAGTTAATGTTAACATTCATGTTCAAGCTTTATACCTTACACTAAAACTGCCTTTCTCTTTTTCACTTTATTGCTTCCCTTGTAATTGTGTCCATGGATGCAGAAGTTCAAATCTATTCCTATTTTCACAGTAGGATTCAGATTGTCTGGATGAAAGTTCGGATAAACTGTATCAGTGTAAGTAACACAGTGGACTGTGTATGTGTGTTCTGTTGGTGTTTCTTTTTCTTGTTTTGTTTTTTCATTTTGTTATCAATAAAAAAAAAAAGGCAATGACTGTTTTTTCAGTGAGATCTGTTTTAGTTTGTTTTAATTTCCTTTCTAAACAGCTGTGTTTATAGGAGAAATCTCTGCCCAGAGGTATGCAGAGTGAAAAAATCCCAGAGGTACATTTTGGATTCTAGAGGGATTCAAAAAACTGCAATTACTCAAAGCATTGCTTCCAAAGCTTTCGTGTGGAAAGAACCATGGGTCTTGCTGAACCTCACAGCAAAACCTGCTTTCTCAGCAACAATTACTGTAGATACGCTTACAAACTGACACCACTGATAATGTCAGTGTGCAGCTGGGATCTTAAATGGAGCCTGCTGTTCCACATATTGTGGAGCACTTGTGGGCAGGGAGTAAGCAGGCAGAGGGGCAGAGAAGACGTGGCTGTACGGTATGCGTGCGTGTTTTACATATGTATATCTCTGTGTATATGTGTGCATGCATAGAGAGAGATATATAGATAGAATTCAGAAGAACAAAAGAAAAAAGAAAGAAGCAGAGTTAAGCATTTAGAAGAGAAATGTAGGAAAGGTGAATAGGGTGAAACGATACCACCTGGCACTCAGCAGGAGAAGCAGGGCATCAGGAGAGCAGCACAGCGATGCCAGCAGGTGCACAGGGCAGCAGGAGGCTGGTAACTGGCAGCCAACATGTGGCCAGGCCAGCAGGCAGCAAACACCCAGCAATTTCTTTGTGAACCAGTCAGCATGAACCCGAAACAGAGCAGAGAGCAGGTGGAGGGGCAGCAGCCAGGATGGACAACTGGCAGCTGCTCTGAGGTCAGCTAGTGGAGAGAGCTCACTGCACAGAGCCATAAACAGGGCTGCGTGCTCTTCCTCTGTTGCCTTAGGGTACTTCACATAGTCTAAAAGGAAAGATGAAATTCAGCTTCTTCTCTGAAGTGTCTTTGGTGGGGAAGTCTGATAAAGAGCACATGATGGTAATCAGTGCCAAAGAGACGTCTCAGTTTCAACATCTCTTGTGTTTCACTGGAGTGAAATTTCCTCTTGCATTAGTTATTCATTAAACAATTCTGTTTTGTAAGTACTGTGGTTTGTATTTAGATCTCTGGGCAAGGAAGGACACAAAGGTAGTAACATTGCAATCACCCTTCAGAGACCACTACAGCAATGAGATATTTTTTCTAATTTCCAGAGGAATAAAATAAAGATTATGAAACAGTTGATACCATTTGTTGTAGCCCTACATAATTTAAGGCACTGTCTAGAACCTGGTTTTATATGTCCATTCTATTTTCGATGAGCTCTGTTGAGTAGGGCAGATGGAGGAAAAGACAATGCCCTGGGGTACTGTTGCTACAGTACCAGCCCTCCCATTGTGAAGGGGACTAGGTAGAATCAGTAGACAAATAAACAGACAAATAAATTTTAAGATTTGAGGTTGCACAGCACTTGCAAGCTCTTTTAATTAAAATAACATTTTTCTATCTATTTTAAAAATGTTTCCCCAAAGAGTTAACCATACAGCTGACCTATTCAATTAAAAAATCTTTCACTGAATTGAATCATCTGAGATAAAGGTTGATATACATTAAATTATATCAGAGTTCTTTCTTTGGACAAAAGAGACAAAATTTCTATACTCATCAGAGTGTGTTTTTGTGCTTTTATTCCTTCTTTTCGTTGCTGGTACATCACTCTCTGTAGAGTGTATTTGTGGCAGATGAATAACCTCTTTGCTCTCTGGCAATGGCATGCTACAGGGACTAGAATGATCCTTGAGTATACAAACAGATGGATATTATGTAGGAAAAAAGAAGTATCTCTGTACATTACATAGATGGCATTCTATGGCTAAAGCTTCTTCTTGTATTTCAAAGAAAGATTTTCTGAATGAAGAAAAAAATTCATGAATTTAAACCAGTCCAGCACTGTAATGGAAATATATCCACTATTTAGAGGAAGAAATCTGAAGATAAATCACAGGAAAAAAACAAATTAACAATCACAAAAAAACCCACTCTAACTACACTGCAAAGTGCTAACAATTACAGTGCTAATGGTACTTGTTCCAGAAGCAATTTCTGAAATGCTAAAATAATGCATTCCCATCAGAGTAAAGATGCATACACTAAAAAAAAAAAAAAAAAAAAAAAAAAAAAAAAAAAAAAAAAAAAAAAAAAAAAAAAACACTTGTTCAATGGATCATATCACTGAAGAAGACTAAAGTAATAATAGGAAGAAAAGTGTGTAAAGAAAAGTGTGTAATACATTAAGAAATAACCTGCAGGTAAAAACTGTAATATATATTCATAAAGGGCAAGAGTTAAGATTGTGCAAGCAACCTTGGCTGTTAATTTCTTGACTGGAGTTCTTAGCTTTGCAACCTTTGCATTTTCTTCATTAAGACATTCTAAGTAATAGATCATTTTCGCAGTGTTTCAGAAGCTCAGATACCAAGGAAACAGTCTGAAACTATGGGAGTGGTGATAGTATTAGAATAATCAGTAGCAAGCTGTAAAACAAAGTTGCTGATCAATGCTGATCCCTCCCAGTTCACAGTCTCACACTGCAACTCTGCACTATTTGTGATGTAATTTTGTCCACATTCTCACATAAACCTGTACAAGTTCCCAACTGCTAGGGTGTGCCCATACATTTTAGCACATAGTATGATATACACTCACTATCAGAAAGCATGCTCTGTGATGTAAATGTACTTACTATTAGTTTCTGTAAATTAAATTGCCAATGAACTGTTCCTCATTAGAAACATTAGGCTTGCTGTGTTCCAGAGGAAATTCAATAGTTATGTGCTTTTGTTTATCAGCAGTTTCTCCTTTTTGATGGTATAGTTAATTGAGTAATGCAGTCTTAATGTTCCAGATCTGCAGCTCAACATCATGATACATTATTAATGAGATACTTTCCTCGCAGTGCAATTCTCTGTAAAATTGAGTAAATATATTTGTTGGAAGTTTTAGAGGAGGAGGTAGGAAGGCTTCGGTATGAATTGGTAGGAGTTTCTGGAAGTCATAAAGTTTCAGTTTAAGTGAGAAAATCAACCAATTATACTTCAAGAACACACAAATGCTATTTGGTGAAGCTATGAGCAAGGTGTGCTGAGTAAATCAATGCAGGAATCATCCCTTTATTAGTATTTTTGTAATGGCAAAAGTTCAGAAATTCCACTTAGAATCTAGGAGGAAAGAAAAGACCAAAAATTATAATTTCTGCATCCAAAAATTACTGCAATAATATAGATCGAAAGGATATATAACAATACTACACGACACTTTTTTATAAAGCTAAAGTTTCTGATGGAATTTGTACCATAACACAGAGAAAGCAGATATTTTGTTGTCAAGAGAGTTATGGACAATAGTGCAAAAATAATTTTTGCAATACTAAACATTTTTAACAATAGATACTTGTTTTCTACTGAGATCATTTACATCATTTCATACATCTTGCATAGCAAAGCGTATTCCTACTGAAAATATCCCCACAACAATTCATCTGAATAGATTGATCTAACCCTAAAATCTTCTCTTATCTTGGCAATTAATGGAAAAGATTCACTGCCATAATCGTTGAAGGGGGAATGATGTATTATAAGAATCTGGAGAAGAAACCGAGACTTCTTTCTGTTGATTTAATATAAAACTCAGCAAACTGTAATTCATTTAAAGAAAATGGGACAGAGGTTATCTTCTCTTTCTAGAGCATTTTCTCACTTACATGCACATGCATACTCTGTGATAGAAGGGCACTGTTTTGGTACTATTTAATGAAATTCCTGGAAGTTTAACATATAGAAAAAAGCCAAACTGCTGACTAATTACCTCCTATTTATCAGCTCATATGCACAATAATGAGTATGCAGCCTGTAACTGACATTGCTGCTGCTGCTGATTTTCTTCTACCATGGAAGGTAATGCAGGCCAAATGGATCACAGTGATTATACCTGAAACTTCCAGACAAACATATAGATAGCTATTTGTCTGGGCAGAGAAAGAGGTATTTTGAGGTAGATTTGCTTTGTTTTGTTAAAAAACACTTTGGCCTCAAGATTTCGCTCTGTACACAAAGCCAAAATTTATTTAAGAAAAATAGAATAGAGTCAGACAGATCCATACTGGAGTATCATGAATACAAAGCTAATCTTTGTGTTAGGAAGACATTTGAGCAATTCCTATTAACATATAAGCCCATCTCATAGCAACACACATTAGCAGCTTCCTTGAACATGGTGAAACAGCATCCAGAGATGCAAAACATCATTTTAAGGTTTTCCAGGTATCATAATGACAGTTTTTTCTCAACACTGAATATTCATGATGCATCATAAAACTAATGATAAACATAAAAACTGATGTGAACGTTTGACTAATCTGTTCTTATTTGTTTGGAAGAGCTGTAGTAATTGCCTGATTTGTAAATTAAACATCTGCTATGGGAATAAACAAAAACATAACTGAGCATATTCAAATAAATCAAATTTACCATAGTTCCATAAGTTTTATTATATAGTTTCATCAATTTTATTATACTTGACTTCTGCATCACTATAGAAGGCAATACCTAATTTTCTTTTAGATACTCTACTTGTAACAGTGAAGGTTTTCTCATTCTAATAAACTATTGTTCTTATTTAAAGGTTTGCGTTCATTTGTTTTCACTCTAAAAGACAGTTAATAAAACAGACAATTTCAGTACATTTGGCTACTATGTTTATTTATTGCCAAACTATTACCTGGAAACAACAGAATATCAAAAATAGACTTGACTCGTGCACCAGCCGATTTCCAACATGACAATTGCTGATTAGTGGCACACATGAGAAATTAATTTAGCATTTAGAGCAGTCCTGCTTTACTACTTGCCAAGTTTCAAGTGGTAAAAGATTAGGACAAAGGCCAAACTGGAAAACATTACACAAATATATAAAGTAGAAGGAGAAAGGATATTTGTTGTTGTTATTGTTTTGGGGGTTTTTATGTTTGGTTGGCTTTGGATTTTTGATACATTTTTCAGTATATATATATATATACATATATATGAAGTAAAATGGACGAAACTGTCTTATACCGACTCACTTTTCAATATTAAGATGTGAAAAGTAACATCTGATGAGGAGTTAGTTTTGGGTTGCAACCATGGCTCAGTGCATGGACACCAGATGTAGACCTGTATCCTTGATTCTTCTTCATGTCACCAATGCCAGACTAGAGAGTCATTATGCCTACCTGTTGCATGGTCACACTGATCAAGTACTACACTAGCCAGTAGAGCTGAGGAACAAAATATGGAAGCATTCCTACACAAACGCAGAAAATGCAGTGTTGAAACCTCATTCAAGACTCCCTAGCTAGGGCTACATCCCCAAGAAAGAAATGATCAGTAGAAGAGTAAATAGCCAACATTTGGTTTGTTACTCTGCATAAGGTTATGAAGCTCCATAAGCACAAACTTGAACGAAGAGTTTCAGAAAACCTTCTGGTTCTCTGCTTCAGAAGGATTTTCCACCTTTCTTATGACTGTGCTTGAGTGTCACACACCCTTGAAGTCAGGTAATTTTGGAGCACCAACATCTTCATCTTTCAGTTCTCAGTAAGAAAATCCTTACCAAATTTGATGTACAGAAAAGAGATGCCAGAAGGATTCTCCAAAATTACCTTGAGAAAGCAGAGTGTGAAAAAAAGCATGGAAGTTAATAAATACAGGCTAGTATCTAAAAAGTAGTTAGATTCAGGGAATGTCAGTGAGAACACTCATCATTCTAGGCCCTCCAATTCAGAAATTCCATATCCTGGAGGCAAGTGTAATGATTTTTAAGTCAAAGAAACTTCCCTCTGTTATTTCATTCAGACTTATATGCGCAAGTCTGAAGGTCTTTTTCTGTACGTCTCTGCCCCATACTTCACTCTGTAGTACGGTGTGGAATTGTGTCACTCTGTTCAGGAAGGCACAAAACATTAACTAGTGTAGCAATGAAAAAAAACATGTCTCTTAGTAAATTAATAACTAAATTGTGATTGGCTTAACAATCTGGTCTCCTGCATTGTACATTTTCAGTGTTTTGTTGATGAATATTAGTTGTCTGTCATATGAAAGAAAGATCTGAACCTATTGACTCCAAATAATGATAATTTAAATTTTTCACTTGCATTTGTACCCTAATCAACCATGATTTGCTCTTTTATCTCTTTTTCTTTTTTTTAGGAAACAGGGTCCAAACTCCAGCAAAAGAATCACCCCTTACTGAGACTGAGAAATTAACCACAATTGGCAGCAGAAATATTATAAGGATTCAGTTGCCTGTGAACATTATAAACATCTTTGATGAATGTGAATGTGGCAGAAATGCAAATCACTATATGACTAGTCCTCCTGTACACACAACGTACCACACCCTAGAAGACAAGACCTCACCAAAAGTAATACATTTACATCTCTGCTCTGTATGTGGACAGTTTCATTTCTTTAGGACCAAATCAATAAATATCCTTAATCTGTTTTATTCTTGTTTATATAAGTGTCTCCCTGCTTCATTATATCTGTCCTCAATATTTAGTACATGCAAAGAGACAAGGGATGTATTTGTCCTGTGAACTGCATTGAAAAACATAGTCTTACCCAGAACCAGCTACTACCCTGGGTTTCCAAGGCCCCTTAGTCAAACACTCGCTGCCTCATTTCAATCTCTTGAAAACTTACTGTGCTCCCTCACTGCTCCCCAGGACATAGTACATATCTCAGGAGCCATTGGTTCAGAAGATGTTGGCTTCAGGTCTTCCCCTCACCCCACACCAGCAAAAAAAGAAGTGTGACTGGGTTGGTATGGCTCTGAGGTGAAGATTTCCAGCAGAGTTTATTAGCTTTGACTTAATGATTCACTTGCTTGGTCGCGTAGCTTTCGAGCTTAAAGTGAACTCAAGCATGTTAACTCAAGTGCAAAGTGAACTCAAGTGCACTTGTAAACATACCCATAGATGTGCCTTGCAGTGCTGCAGGCTCTCCACACTTCAGAGCCTGAAACTACATAATGCATAAGTACAGGCTTGGGTTCTGTAATAGCTCAAAAGTAGCATATATTATGCTATAATTCTCTACAGTTTTTCCACATTGTTGACTGCACCCTTTGATTTCAATCATTAACCATGCAACTGTAGTATCCTGAATACTGATGACAGAAAACTTGGCGCTCCCCTAAGCTATAATTCCATGGTAGCAAATACTGGAGTTGATCTGAAATTTGTGATATACAGTAACTGCAGTAATGGTAAAATGCCTGTGGGTAAAAGATGGAGGGAACGTAATGCAGCTAATAACTATTCATTGTACTGCTTTGTAATTTTGTATTCTGAATCTGTACTGCATATAGTACTTTAACTGTTTCACAACATCCGTGAGTATATTTATTTATAATTATAAATTTATATCATCTTCTGTGCTAGGCTTCCTAAAAGGCAGACAATTTTCCAATTCTTTTCTTTTTTTTCCCTATAAATATACATTTTCTTTTTTGAGGTATTTATTATTATTTCTCTTTTAACCAGACTAACTCTCCGAGTTTTTAAACAAATTTAAGAATGATTCTGTTTCCTTTTACATTTATTTTACAAGTCTTTCATACTGATAGTTTATGTGAGAAATTCCATAGCTGTCCTCTGTACAGCTACAATATCTCTTATGTTCTATTAGAGAGCTGTAGTAGGCCAAAGAATACTAACCAGAGAGGAGGAGACAATTTCTTAAAGTCTTTCTTTGAACTCTCATCTGCAACTAATAGCACAGGACAGTAGGAACTCCCTTAAAAGTCCTGTACTTCTGGGACTTAAACAGTTGCATGACACACAATGATAATTTATGTCTGCGAATGGCCACTGGGATGTATCTAGCATATCAGCAATGGACAGCAATAATTGAGGATCTGTATCTGGAGTATTACCAGATTCTCACAGTTTGAAGGATTTCAGGTGCTTTATACAGCCCATCAGGGAAAAGCAATGTAAAGTAGGTCAGGTACTAGGAGGAGGGAAGTGAGATGGGAACATGGAAAGAAATCATCAGCTGGTACAGACATTATCACATTGTGATCTCATCAACTGCTGTGAAGCTGAAACACAGACTCGATAAAGTCTGCTCAAAATATTTTTGTTCATGTACCTGTCAGTAACTCAGTCTTCTCCATGCAGTTGTTATGTCTGACTGCAACATGCTCTAAGTAAGAATGAGCCATGCGGGAAAGCTGAATGTAATTTGTACATGAAAAATAAGTAAAACATTTTATATGTATTTTTCTATAAAATCATATTAACAAACATGAAATGGTATGATATTTGTATTTTGCATTGACATTTGTAGAGATGTCCAGACGTTATGTGGATGTATATAATAAAACTGTCCAAAGGTATCTACCAAGCAAGAAAACCCTGTCCAGATCTTTTTTTGCTGTGTAATTTTATGTATTTTACAAGATCATTCTGCTGGCTTTCAGTACTCATTCTGAATTCTTAATAAAGATTAAGATAAAAATTCTACATAAGATTTTTCTACAATATTTTTAGTCGTAACATTAATTTTCATTATCCTCAGGCCCTCAAGGCAGTGTCAGGTATACATCTGACTTGAATGTATGAAGTTTTACAGTTTTAAAATTAATTGTCCTTCTACATTGATTCATTCAAGCTCCTCCACCAGATGTACAGAGAAAGATATTCCATGTAAAAGATAAAAGAGTTATTTTAAACAGAGACAGATGCTTTCCAGATAAGTAAACCCATCCACTTCAGTGAATGAAGAACATACACTAGTTTGTACAGTGATGAAGATATCAGGAATGGTCTAGAAACAACTCGTAAGTCTGCTGAAAAATGTGCTCCAGGAAAAAAAAAGAAAAAGCTAGCAGCTGAAAATGAAAATACATTCACCTGCACATGCATCCAATACCAATCCATATTCAAAAAATTGAAATACTATTGAAAAAAGGGCTTACTTTCAATTCCATTGGCAAATATACAGAACAACAGGATGCTAATATTACATCAGCTCCTGTTTAAAATACAGGCACATGCGACAGTAGAAGCATCCCAGTTCTATTCTTCACTATTCTCAGACATTTTACTGAAAAAGCTAATTGATGCTCACCATCTCTCTTTCCCATTCTCTTACTCAAAAGGTTTTTACCACCAGATTCAATAAACAGGGAGAAGAGCATCTTGTCCAACAAAGGTGTGCAACAAAATTGGCTTTTAAGAGGCGAGTGATACAAACCACACCTTTTTGGGCACTTTGGTCTCCTAATCTCCTAAACTCATGTGCAGCAGTGTCTGCTACATAAAAGGAGACATGATTTCTCCTACACTGGCATTTTATTTTAAAACAAAATTCAGGTCTGCTCTGTTTTGTGTAAGAAACAGTGTCTCTCTTTCTGTATGGGTTTTATGTGTTACATCCCAGGATATGATGCGTTTTTTCATAGCTTGGCTTAGAGCTACAAAATCCTAAGTTCATGAGATTTCAAAAACTCCTATCTACTTGATCGGATTTCTTTTTAAATCTGCAAACTTAGCCTATTGTTGACCTATTGCCAACCTCAGGTAACCTCCACTTTAATACAGTAGCTCCTAGGGAAGCAAATGATGTTGCTGTGCTCTCCATCGGACTCACACTGAGGAGGTGACAAACAGGGGGGTCCAGATCTCCTCAAATATAACAGAGGCAGCTACTGGGAATGCACAAGTCATTATTTTGGTCCAGATCACTGAGCTAGTGGTTTTTCCATTTGTTCCTGACTGAGAAGGATTTCATGTATTTAATGTCCAGAAGGCAGAGCGCTGAAACATGAGGCATCCTGCTTCTTAGTTATAGCCCTGAGACAAAGTCATCCAAAACAGAAAGCTGTATGAGAAAATCTTCAATTAGAAATGCCAAAACAATGGTGCCAATAATTGTCTATAGCCAAAATCATCTCTTAAATGCCATTTATAATAGTTCCTTCAGCACAGGGTGTGAAATATCATTTGCTCTGCTAATCTGGGTATCCCACTGATACAACAGTTTCACTAAATGCTTCATAATCTTTTAAAATGAGCAATGATTTATCTATTCATTTGTAAGCCTTGTTGTTGAATGCAGTGATAGACAGCATATTCTTTCACTGTTAACAAGTGTTAATTCTTGGGCACTGTGACAAGTTTCATTTGTCAGTGTTTCTGAGTTAGTACTCTTTCCATCAGGGTATCTGCATTTGGACTAAGCAATGTTGTCAAAGAAATCCCACACAGTTTTTCACAACTTCATAATCAAACTAGCCTGTGTTAATACTCTGTGCTATCAAGGTGTATATACATGATTCAGCGTTTCATTTGAAAGGCAAAGAGAGGTAAGCGGATTTCTAGATGAATATCTCTTCTGGCCATCTACCTAATAGCATATGTCAATTGTTTGGAAAGCTATTTCAATTGTTTCCTGAAACAAAGTTATGGTTTGTTGAAACAGAATAAAATTGTTTGCTAGGGAAGCAAATTCAACAAGCCATTCATTATTACTTTCATGAATAAATTCTTCAAAGTAATTCTACAAAGCAGTGAAATTAGACAAAAGGTTTGAAGAACGAATATTCATTTCCATTTCCCTCATCTCCTAAGTTAATACTTTGAGATGTAATTTCATCTAAATATAGATGTGCGCCATTGATTCTATTTTTTCCATGTCATTCATACAGCAGAATGTCACAAAAATGAAATAAAAGACCACAAAAACTGAAAATAAACACAAAAGGATTGTTTTCTGGATTAAGAACTCCAACTCCTCAGCTGGCATTCCCAGTGCCTTGGCTTCACATCCAGCAATGGTACTGCCTGCTTCAAAACTTGAATCAGAGGAGCAGCAATTTGCAATTCACCTCCATCTACTGCTCTTGTTGTCTGTAGAAGTCAGTCAAGCCTTGTGAAATGAACAAGCCTGCAAGAGAACACTGATGTAGTTATGTTAGTATGTATATATATCAGTCATTCTCCTAGAGATGGAAGAAAGATATTATTCCCAGTAGCTCTTCTTTAGCAAATTACTCAAATAAGTTTTTCTGTAAAGCAGAGTAGAAAAGTAGCATTCTGCTCAACACGTGGCTTGTTATCTCTTGAAAGAAAGGCAAAGAAAAAGCATCACGTGAAGTATAATAAAGCCCTTGCCATAGTTCAAGTATTTCATAGCTCAGCATTAAAATAAAAAAACACCCCCAAACAACCACAGAATCAGTAAACCTTACACAAAAGCCCTGTTGCTTTTGCACAACACTTACTCACTAGTCTTGCACACTTAAAACAACAGGGATCCCAAACCTGTATTATTTAGATAGGACTGGATTTATGGCATAGTTTATATGGATGATTGTTCCAGAATAGCTGGGGGAAAGGTAATCTCTGGCAGAGAGTCAATGTTAAACAATTGTACATGGAAAGGGAATGCTAGGCTTTTAAGTTAGCTGAGCTGTAATGCAGCAGCTGTTCTGACCAAAGCCTCAGTTCCCTGAGAGCAGTAATCCATGAGGGTATGAGTAAAATATGCTGATAGATTAACTGTGGGCACAGATCATTAGATATACATAAATATGTCTTTCCAGTGCCTTTTTACATTTTGTGAGAGAGTTAACACACCTAAATAGGCAAACTTTTCTTTAATTGAAACAATATCTGAAAAGGAAGGAAGGATTCTTAAGGATCTACTGTAATCTCTAGCACTTAATATAATTCCTCAAGAAATGAGCATTATGGAGTAAGAAAAAAAAAAAGCAGCAATGACTACCAGCAGTTTTAGTTCAAATAATTACTTCAGAAAATAATTATTTGAAAATCAAAGACATTGTAAGAGACTCTGAAATCTCTGCATAACATTACTACTACTTTAAGCTACTAATCAAAATAAATTCCTACAGTATCACAATTAGAAGTTGTCATGACATGAGACATAGCACAGTCTGACATTTGTAAGAATAACTATTGTCTTTGTATTTCACTCTAAGTAATGCCAAGTTTAGGCCACGTTGTGATCCAGTTAGTCATGCTGATTAATGCTATTCCTTGTGCATAATGCTGTTGATTAACAGGGATGACTCACTAAGTGGAGTCCTATTCAATATAAGTAATAAAGCAGCATTTGACCTTTTTAAGAAAGAAGTATCTTTAAAAAAGCTCATAGGAGCATCCTCTTTGGGAATTATATCATCAGATTCATGCTGGCCTGCCATTCACTCACACTGACCACACTAAAGAAATATAATTCTGTTTCTTTTTTTGTTCAACTTAAAGTGTTAACACTAGAGAAACTAAAACTAATTCAGATATTCTGATTATTTCAAGAAAATAAGTGTACAATCAATATAGAGAGCAATAAGAACAATATTTTAAAAGAAATAGAACTCAGTAAAAGCCAGAAAAGAGTTCATGATTCATGTACGGAATTTTTAAAGAACACAAAAGAATTTAAAATAAATAATTGTCTAGGTGTACAAAGTAGAAAGAATATCTATTTTTAAAAAGCTGATATTATTTACAGGTTTTGTTACACAGCACACGTTTTGCAAATGAAGCACTGAAATTGCTTCAGACAGACCCTTTGCGATCCCAGGCAAATTATCCAAGGGTTAATTATCCAACATGAGACACAAACAGGTATTTGACAAAAGCTTCAACTTCCACAACCAATCAGCAGCCACCAAAACAACACTCCTCCAAAGAGTAGCCTGCCTCTGGGAGAGATAGACTCCACTCTGTGGCTGGCCCTTAAATAAGACCAGGGCAGCCCCACCCTGGGTCCACCTCTTCCAGGCACATGGGCAGCACAGGTGCAAACAATTTGTCTGTGCTCCCCAGGCCAGCCACAGCCCTTCTTCCAGGTGCTCAATCACAGATTCAGGCCCTGACCTAACATTTCTCCTACAGAATAAGTATTCACTGAACCCTAAACTGCTACGCTTCAGGCAACTGCTTTTGTGTGTGTGTTGACTTCTGAATGAAAATCTGACAAACATAATGAAATATTTATTTAAAACACCAATTTATTTGCTGTACAGGGTTTCTTGTGCTTACCTACCTCTAATTATTCCTCTTCTGAAGTTGTTGAATTATCATAATAGAAAATCCATTAGTTACTTCTGTAGAATTATCTTCCTGTAATCCGTCTCCTCCTGAGTTGCCATATGCATTATGCTTTATTTCTCTGCTGCAATCACAATAGGTTTTTTTCTGCAGTACTTCATAGCCTGGAGATACATAATATTATCTTTTTTAATGTTATTATATTTCAGCTATGAATAGCAAGGCAGTATTTGGGCTCCTAAGTGCATGCGATTTTGTCTACACACTGTCATGCCAGCAGTGTGATAAGATGATCAGATGTAACTACACAGATCCGTCCAAGATCTTCGATCTTTCATAACTAGTGTATGGAAAAATTCAGATCACAGCCTGAACAGGGAACTGGCCCATGAGAAAGGGCTTGTGTTAGCTTAGGAACACACATACATGGCCTTGGCCTGTGCACTTGCACGTAGCTAGTTATAAACTTGTTTGTGAGAATAGTGTTCTGTAGCTGTCTCTGTAGCTGTAAACAAGTACCTTTGCTTTGTGTGAACAACCTTGTATACCCAAATCTGTATTTGTCCCCCACTACCATATAAATCACCATGGTACCACGAGGGGGCCCTCTCTCACCGAACCCTGCTGCTGAATCCTTGCTGGCTTGCTGCTTCCAGCGTGTGTCGGCAGTCTCTGTTGCTGGTCTGTTGCCACTGGCACCCCTGTTGGCACGCGCTACCAGACAGCTGCCCCAGTATCGTGAGTACCCCTCTATTAAACTGATGAATCTGAGCTTGCATCCAAGTGCTTTCTTTGGAATCAGTAAACCTTACATGGAAGCGCTGTCACTTTTGCAAAACAACTAGATTGTCTGTGAGCTTTTCTATGGTGAGTTCTTGAGCATATGTGTGCATGTGTTCATGAGTGCAGAACATGCCCTACCCCAAGCCCTCAAGCAATACAGCTCCAGTTGTTCCCTACTGTGGGCATTCAGTAGCTTTGACTTCACCACTTACTCAAAGGAAAATTCCGTTAGCGTGAATTAGCGCAAGTCAAGTACATTTTTCACATCAACTTAAGCCAACATGAAGTTCTGTGTAGCTTCTTATGTAAGTTGTCATCTCACACACAAATTATTGTTCATGCAGTCTCCTTTCACATGCGCAGTACTGCAGTATTTCCATCACAGACAACCTTACAATTTGAGAGTGGCATGTCATAAACCAGAGAACACTAAAACTGTAAACATAATGAGTTACCCAAAGCTTTTTTCCTGGCCAGCTATGTCATCCTTGAAGTTAGCAGCAAGTTGTCACAGCCATTCATGACAGCCAGTTGTCACATGCCTTTGTCTGACCAAGTTGCAAGGCTTTTCCTGGAGCAAGGTTGTGACATTCCCAGGCTGTGCTGGAGCAGAGCTCCATTACTATTGTTTCTCCTCTGATACAAATCTTTTGACCTGCTGTTCAGATTTCCTCCAGGGCAAGGATGTTTCAGGTCATGACTTTACAAACTGTTCTCTGTTTCTGCCTCTCTCCATGGTATCCAGATAAAGCTTGGAAACAGAAAATAATGAAGATCAGTGTATTTAAGCAAATTTTGAAGATTGGTAACATGCACTGTCAGTGAACCTCAGAAGACCTTTGATTGATATTTATTAGTATGAGTCCCACGTTGTTCATACAAGAAACATAGGCTCCAAGGAAGAGCTTGTCTATTATATATAGATGACGGTCTTTCCCACTAAAAAGTGGGAACAAAACCAAAGGCCTTTGTGTAGTGATTTCATACTGATTGGGCAGCTAAGCACCACAACACTGCTCTCTCACCCTCTCTTCACAGAAGTACAGAGGGAGAAAATGTAATGAAAAATGTTCATACCATCACAGGTAAAATGAATCAGCATAGGGAGATAAATGTAATTTATTGCCTATTACTAACAGACTAGAGCAGTGAGAACTAAAAGCAAGCTAAAACCACCTCCCCTCCTCCCCCTCCCCCTTTTTATCTCATCCCTCCAAGTGATGCAGAACAGGGAATGTGGAGAGGGTTGATCAGTCCATAACGCTTTGTCTCTGTTGCTCCTTCATGGTCATTCTCTGCCCCTGCTGCAGTGTGGGATCCCTCTCCATGGGCCGCAGCCTCCTTCAGGCTATATCCTCCAGCTGCACTGTGGGCTCCTCTACGGGCAGTGTGGGGAGATCTGCTCCAGATGGTGCCATGGGCTGCAAGGGACAGCTTGCCCCACCATGGGCCTCTGCTGGGCTGCAGGGAACTTCTGCTCTGTGCCTGGAGCCTCTCCTGTACTTCTGCACTGACCTTGATGCATGCAGGGCTGTTTCTCTCATTTTTCACTCCTCCCTCCCAGCCGCAGTTGCACAGCAGTTTTTCCCTTTCTTCAGTCTGCTCTCCCAGAGCACACCCAGCATCACTCATGGCTCAGCTCTGGCGTCATTGGGTCCCTTTTGGAGCGACTGAAGCTGACTCTGATCTGACATGGGGCAGCTCCTGGACTTTGTTCATGGAGGCCACCCCTCTAGCCATGTAAGCCCAATAACTTTCTCAGTTTTGAGTCCCAGTTCACATTGTACCTCCATCACTGCAGAAGAACACAGACATGAAGTGTGCTAATGAGCATAGAATACAACTATCTACAGTGTCTCAAAGTTCTCTTGACAATGTCTTTTATCATAAAGGCCTTTATGTTGTTTTAGAGGGAAAGAAAAAAATTCAGAGTTGGCAAGTAACTTTTCTTATGCTGTTGGTTTTCAACAAAGGAGGGATGTGTTTCTCCAAATTCACCAAGCTGGCATACCCCCTCTTATTTGGCTAATAATTCCGTCTCTTCACAGAATAGATGTTAGACTACCAAATTACAATCAGGAAATATAAAAAAATCTCTCATTAGATCTTGAATTTATTCATTATATGGAAGACTTTTCTTCAGTGATAAGGATAAGCCTTCAAGATGTAAAGCACATGCATTTCAAAGATTCAGTACTACTCGACTAGGTAAAGTGAAGGATTTCTGCTGCAGAATGGATTTTTTATTTTATGGAAAAGTTTAACTTCAAAGATTTTTATTTACCTTGAATAGTCTAAGCTTATCAATGTCACTTCAAGGATACTGAAAATGCGTCTGATTTTGAGACTTACTGGAGATGCAGAATTATGTATTTGGAAGGTTGAGTGTATTTTGGTTTGATTAACCAACTGCCTGAAAGTCTCAGTTTAGATTAACATTCACTTTATTTATGAACGCGTAAACATAATACATACATAAAAATAGGTCATACTTTTATTTCTTTAAATATTTTTATATAGCTGAAATTAATACCTCTAGTCAAAAGACCATTATTCTAAAGATGGATTATATGAAAAAGCAATGTTAGAAAGAAATGCTAATGAAATGGAAAGCACTGTCCTTACAATTAGGGCTATATGGTCTCTAAATACATCTTTAGGTGTGTAATTTAAAAAAAAAGAAAAAGAAAAAAGAAAGTCTGAGAATTTATAGCTTAACATTTGAAAGGATTTATAACTTCTTACCTTTCTAAAAAAAAAAGAAATTTTTTGTTTGTGCTTAAATATTTGTTGAAGAATTTAACATCAATGTCAGATTTAGAATGTTGAAATCTAAAGCTGTGATCTTTCATTCATATTTCAATTTTCTAGTCTGCATTTCCAACTCCTTACCCTTTAGCAATAAAAACATTAGGAAGTCATTCTGAGATGTTTTGTAGTGAGAGATGACTTCACTGGTGGAAAATGAGAAACTGGACAGTAAGGGCCAAATAAGGGATACTCCACAAACTACAGCATAGAAATAGATGTCCCTGTTGGACATTCCCATAGCTGCAGAAAAAGGAAATACACTGAAGTTTAGTTCAGTGTATGGCAGGACTAGGAATCAACAGCATGATTCACCATCATTAAATAAATAAATAAATATTGAAAATAATGAGCGAGAAACAAAAACAACAAAACAAACAGACAACAACGTACATATTTAATAAAGTTATTGCCAGTCCTGGCAGCACACCCTGCACTTCAGGTTAATGGTAAATCTTGGAAGGGAACAGATGCCAAAAATAGCAAGAACATTGCAGCGATGCAGTTCTGAATGCTGCTCTTCCTTGTAACACTTGCAAAACTTTGCACCCCACCTTGACTATGGTATCCAGTTTTTAAATGGTTTACACTTTTCAGATTGTAATAAATTAATTACTTTGAAGAATATTTCTTAATTCCTTGCAATAGCAGTACTGGATAAGATCAAATTGCACATTGAGTAACTCAATCTAAATTCAGTAGTGTCTGAGCAACAGGATGTAGCTTGCTTTAATTAATTAACCCCTCAAAAATTGCAGCATTGAACATCCAGTTGAGAGAGCAATTAATGTCTACAACAAATTATGCCAATATTCTGTTATGTTTTATTCATATACAACTTCACATAATGTAATTAGAAATTAAGGGCTTCTAATTCTGCCATTATTAACATCCTGCATATTGCACACTTCACTGACTGACTTAAACATAAAAAAAATTGAAGATATAAGACTTTCTTATTTCAATTACCTGAATGTGATGTTCTGCTGCCTACAGTTTATACGTGTATATGGGAAGAAGTGTCAGAAACCTTGTGGCATGGTATGATGTGTTGAATAAAAATAAGAGAGAGCTAAAGAAAGGTTAACTTGCTGCAAAATAGTAACACCCCAATCTCTATAAACTGGAAATACTCTAAGAAAAAAAGAAAACAAACATAGGAGGGAAAGTTAAAAGCTTCTCATTTTTAAATTGGAATTATGATATGCAGTTCAGACTTCCAAATTTATTTAACCTTGTGAACTTTAGCATTTGAACCCAATCACTGAACTGACTGTTTTATACACTTTCCATGTAAGTAAACAAAACAGAGATTTCATCTGACAGCTTGACATATTTTGCCATCCCTTTAGCTACTGTTGACAATTAATCATTAGTAATAATCATTACTAGTGTGGATGTTAAAGCAGATCCTATGAGCTTCATCCAAAATCTCCATTTCAGTAAGAACTGTAACAGTACAATGCCAAACCTGACACTTTTCTCAAGGGCTTGGTGGATCAAGATCTTTGAGCAAATCAGTGGCATTTCTGTAATGAAGACTACGTTTATTAAATATATGAAATTGTTTGCCAAAGATTATACCATTAAACATTGTTCTTAATTGCTTAGGTGAAAAATGGCAGGTTTAATGATGGTAGTCTTTGTCTCGAGAATGAGTTGTATTTGTGAAACACCTTAACTATCAACATTAAACATGGTAGATGTTTGCATTTCTATTATTTATGTCTCTTGCTAAGTATGAGAAATGAGCATTAGCCAATACAGGAATACTTTAAACTGATATTTCAGAGTAGAAAAGTACAGTATATGATATACATTATAAATAAAGCATTTTTTGATATATTAGTTTGCATAATATTATGGCATTAAGGACATTTAAATAGCATGAAACTCACATTTGTTGTTTGTCTTCAGATGTTTCAAATTTCTTTTAATCCAAATGATGATGTAGATTGACATATACATTTGTTTATTTCAGTGTTTAACATCTACTTGATTATCATCGCTTTAATGAAAGCCTTTATAAACCAGTAATTGTATTTTCTGCCTAGTGTGTCCTTGGTAGCACTACACTAGTACTATCGTACTGATACCATAGTAAAGTATACAATAGATGGCCTCTCTGCTTATGATTTTTCCTCTATTCAGAATGCTATTCACTCTCAGTTCAGCGAAGCTCAAAGAATTCTCCTCAGATTTTAACACTGGAGATAGCACATACACTTAGTATGAATTACTTGGGGATTTGCTAATCTATTCTCCAACAAAAGAATTGAAAGCAGAAGGGCAGGGTGACAATCTGTAGTATAAGTACTACTATATCTTTATAGATATCTTTCTAGACCACACCAATACATCACAAATGGGTGGGTTAAGGAGGAAAGAAAGAAAAAAGGATTATTAATCATATGATGAAAAGAAGGAGCAGATGAGCAACTCCAAAACCAATATATACGAAATCTGTAAACTATAGAACCAGCAAAGACTTAATTTCTACAAATTTGTGCCTTAATTTGGATTCTCTGACATCTAATAAGAGGCAATTGCAACTGAGTTCTGTCCTTCAGTTAGGACTTTTGTAACACTGTGCTCTGGCATGTATTGCATTGTATCTACTAACTGGACACCCTTTCCATTAATAGGTGCTCAACTAGTTTCTCTCTCCTGTATCCAGATGACTAGTTATAAGACCATAGTGTCTTCATAATATGTACCTTCTTTTAAATGTGATTTATATTAGCTAATGGATTAAAAAAAATCATGTGGAGTCAGGAAAGGGATAGACAGTCAGACAGATATTCATAAATACGTATTTGGACTAATTACAGAAACCGTATCTTCTTAACTTCTTAAGAAAAGTGCAACAAGTATGTCCAGAAAAAAGCAGATATAGTTAAAGATTATTTTTAACTCAGAACAGTCATATAGTATCTCCCTTAGACTTTAAAAATAAATTACAGTTCTGGCCAATTTCTTAGCCAATCAGAATTCTTAGCAATATTCTTATACTATTCTATTATGGAAGACAGAAATAGCAAATGTAAAATCTCTTACAAGTATATTTGTATCATTTCAGGAACTGCTTTTATACAAACCTTGTTCTCAGCAAATAATTTAATCCTAGAAGTGAGTTGTATTCTGCTGTCCAGCAGATTCTGACCATCTTGCATTAAAAATGCATGCAGTTCTATGATGAACATGCAAAATTATGATATCAACGGCTGTTATGGCAGATTTCAATGGGTACTTGTTAAGTGTGTCATACACATCTCAAAATAAACAAGAAATTGAAACTAAAGTGTAAGAATTCTAGTAAGAATAATGAAAGAAATGTAATGCCCCATAAGTTGACACATGAAAAAAAGCCTAACTTTACTATTGACTTCTGTAAGCTTTATTCCATGTGTCCAAATCCTTTATTTTTTTTCTCAAGACTATTAGTAATCTAATTTTTCTCCCAAATTCAAATTAAATTCTCTTTCACCTTCTGTAAAGGAAGACTTCATCTTTCAAGAAACTTTCAAAGACACAGGATAGTCCTAAAGTAATTGAAATTCCTGATTCTATTGTTAAAATGAGAGCAAAAATATTCTGCTGTGCTTTGAAGCTTTACTTGGGGTTTCTTCTCCACAAATCAACAGTCTGGATTTCTATGATTTGAACTGTATTTCCAAACCTCACTGACTATCCTACGTTATGTAAAGAATCTTTTAATATACAAGGACTGCTGCTGTACGAAAAGACAAATTGAAAATTAATTATTTGATTGCAATTTTCAAATCTGCAAAGGCTTTGATAAAAGTGTGTGAGAGGTTCTAAAGAGCATCTGGAATCAAAGAAATTTCTTACATAAAAGAATGGATCAAACAAGAGTCCTTCTGTCGGATGTAAGACTTCCAGTGACAGAGGACTTCACTAATGGTCAAGCAATCCATATGCTGGTTATACCCTTCCTTTTATCATTTTTAGTCTGTCTGTTCTATGGAGGAAAATACAGATTACATTATCCCTCTTTATAGGAAGGACTTTTCTTTCAGTTTAAATAAATAATTTATTTCAGCCTTTCTTCATGTTTTTTTTCAGAATAATGAAATTTGTACTGTTCTCCTTCAGTTTCACACTGTCCACTGTATTTTTCAGATATACTGTGATTTGTTGAACAAAATTGGACTGGAGTTTTGGGGCTTTTCCAATGCAGACTGGAATTCTAGGGTTACATCATTTGTTTTGGGGAAAATGTTTCTATTTATGTATCTACATATTCTTGATAATACAATTTCTTTATTAACCTGTGTTCACATTATTACCCAAATTATCTCCAAGACTTTACAGTATGAATTTTGCTCTGTTTCATCTTGAATAAAATCTCCAAACTGAATGACAGATTCTCCTCCCAGCTAACTTATTCCATTTTTTCTAAAACCCACAATTGACATCCTCTTAATGTGTTGTAAAATTTGGGTGGAATTTCTTTTTCAAATCATGCAGCTAAACAAAGAGAGAGAATAAGTACCTTGATTAATAATTTAAAAAATTCTCTAAATACTTTCTCTGCATTTCTCTTTCTTTAACACAAATGTTAATAGCATTTTTATGCCATGGAACTAAACAGGTGAAAATTTCTCAATTCAGACCTCAGAACTGATTTAATAGTTTTTTATAGGACAGTAATGATATCCTTTGTTATATTCAGTTCTATACAAATGCTATTTATCCTGAAATTAATTCAAAAGACCCATGGCCATCAAGAGTTTGCAATATGAGCCCAACTGGTGAGGAAATAATGGAACTGTGAGACAAAAATGAGAAATGTATTTGATTCACACACTTATATTCACAATGTACTGACTGTTTATCCTGTTCATAGACCTTGTAGGAGACTAGAATTTTATCTAGAGATTTGAAGGTGATTAACAGTAGCATGGCACAGTCTTAGAAGGAGTTGCTCGAGTATATCAGTTATGTCATGGAAGAAAGCACGCAGATATTTGAAGGAAAATTGTCTTGATGTGTGATGCAGACTGGCATTTCCTGGCACATTCAACTTGATGACTCAGTGACAAATAAAAGATGGGATCTAGGATGAGTTTATAATTATGGGGCTTTAAGCGAGGAGATCAGTAGTTTATAATTACATGTTTGAATGTGTCATTTGTTTCTTCTGAATACAAATGGAACTTTTAAATTTGCTTTCCACAAACTGAGCTAATGTAATTCCATTCCCCAAATGTTTGCAGGATGCAAACAAACAAGCAGTGCAATTATGGCCAAAGCAACTTTACTGAAAAGTGTGTTTCACAGAAATTATATTTTCAAGCCTCCATATGAAGCTGTACTTTGAGTGTCTGCACTTGAATCTATTGCAATTTTATAGTTATTTCCTGGCTCTGCAGACTATTTTTCTGCAAGCATGAAGAATAGTAGATTGTCGATCAACCTATATTTTGTCACATCCTTTCAGCAGCCTGAAGTGTCTATCATCTAATCTATTCTTTTTAGAATGCTACAAAGTAAACACTCTTTGTGACATCTTCTTTTGTAGTCCAATACAATATAGAGGTTCACATTTCTTTCTACTCTTTTTCATATCTGAATTTGACATAAAACATTTTTTTGATTGTTCCTAGTGTAGAACAGCTGTGGAAACAGACAATTGTTTAATAAATATGGAAGATTGAATATTTTGGAACATATCAAATGGTATATGGCCAGTTGAAGTCCCCAGTCAATGCAGTGAAAAGCAGAGGCTAATTTAAGTCACTCTAAGTCAGACACCTATCCACCCAGCCAAATGACTGTTTAGATAACATTATCTATCTTGATGAGCTTTCTGCTGGTTATAAACCTTCTTAGTCTTGAAACTCATTCTGCCTGAGAAGCTTATTTGTCCTAGCGAAAATAAAACTTCAGAGGTTTATTTCCTCTCTTCCTACATCTATATCTGCTCATGTTTGTTTCCCTGAGTGTCAGAGCCCTGAGGCAACAGAGAGAGGAGATGTGCCCCTTTTCCCCTCAACATCCCTTCTGCTGGGCCTACAAGTTTTCTTCTGTTTCTCTCACCTGCAATCCAGTCATTCCAGCACTTATCCTTATGGTAGGTCTTTCTTACTTCACTTCTTACCATTACTACTTCATGTATGTAAAACTGACCATCCAGAAGAAGATCACTGTGCTTTTACCATGAAGGTAATTACAATGATGTAAGAAATCCTGTTAAATACAAGGACTTTCAGTAAATACTTTGTAAAGCCTGTGGAGAAAAAAAAAGCAGCATTTCTAACAATGTGTTTAGCATTCCTTAAGGTGATTGATAATCTGATTTTTCCCCCCAAAAATTCAAAATTAAATCTCCCACCCTCTGTCAAACAGAACTTAATCTTCAGAGTGACTTTCAAAGCTGCAGGGTATTTTTTGTAAATGGATTTCCTTGTTACATGATAAAAATTACAGTGTAGTTCAGAAACCTAATTTAAGGTGTATGGACTTTCAGCTCCATAAATCATCAGCTTGTCCTTCAGATGAAGTGTGCTCACCACTTCTCACAGACAGTAATATATTACATAACTATATAAAATATAAGGTGCAGTAACAGACTATTAAAAATCAAATTCAAGACAGGTCTTATATATACATTTTAAAACCCATTTTATCAGGATAACTCTATGATGTAAAATTTGAAATTGTATTAAAATGACTTATACTTTTAGATCCTCTTTAGAGGTTGAGTTCACTTAAAATGAGAGAGGCTTTTTAACCTATATAAATGTCTCAACACAATATACACCTTTGAAATTATGTTCTTTTAACTCTTGCTGATTATAAAAACATACTTGTCCCTAGTATATCTCATTATCCCCTTTCAAAACTGGGCTGTGGTAGAGCCAAAAGTCCTGATCTTTTCTCTTGATTTATAAATACTAACATCCTTCTGTAGAATTTCCCTCATGAAGAAGAAGAAAAGCTGTCTTTGGAGAACTCCTTTTCCTCAGTTTCTTGACATCTAAGACTTGAGACATTGATGGCAATTCCAGGGATGTGTATTCAGGTAAAGAAAGGGTATCACACATAGTAGTGAGATCGCTGCAACTTGTTATCTAACTAGTAGAACAACACACTCCTTCTCACAAATGTGCTTCATAGTTTTTTGTTGTTTTGTGCAATGTATGTAGGTCACTCTGAAAGTAATGCCTCCTTTTTATTCCCATGGAAATTACAACAGATACAAGGAACACAATAGCAGTATTTGATATATCAAATTTTCAGCTGTGTTTTTCAACACAGTCACCACCATTAACTGTGCATTTTTGCCAGTTCATCAAAATCTGCAGCAGCGGAGGTGACCCACTGTTTCACAGTTGCTATGATGGTGTCATTGCTGGAACATACCATGCACTGCCTCACTGTGCTAACTTTCACTGCTTGGTCTCTAGAAATGTTCAGCAAATGTCAATGAATGTCAATGGGTGCCATTTTTTCCACATGGAGGAATTCAGTGACGCACCTTTGCTTTATGTACACTTCCATGTCAGATGCCGTTTTGTCAGACTGCCGCTCTGCTGCCATCTCTCTCACAGCAACAAACTGTAATGGAATATTGGCAGGAAGATTCAGCCTCTACTGCCATACTACCAACATCCACCTCTGACACTGTGGGTGAACATGATAAAATAGGAGGCATTACTTTCAGAGCAGCCCTCATATGTTCAGTATCTCAAATGAGAACACACATCTTGAAATTTGATAAGAACTAGTCAGTAAGCACATTTGCTTTCTCTATCAAAATTCTTTTTGCATAAGTAAATACTACTTTTCTTTTGTAGCTGTTGTAATTTAATGACTTGACAAGACTTTAAGAGTGAATTTTACTACAAGATCCAGGTACAAGCATACATTCTGGGAAGATGCAGTTTCTGTAATGCATCTAAAAATGGATGCAATTGTTAACCTCTGCTCTGATTTAATAGAAAGACTTCTGCTTCTACTTCAAAGAAATATTTGTAGGGAGACTGAAAGAAGGCACTGTTTTATTGTTTACTGTGAAGCCTAACTGTAAAGTCACTCTTCTTGGAGTAAGTGCCTTTTATGCAAACCACTTAATTAATGTATTTATTACTTTAAAAATATTTTTCAGTATTCTGCAAATAAAAGTCTTCCTACATATCATGTCCTTAATTTACCCTCATGTCCTCATCTTCTATATACTAGGATAGGAATGTAATCTAATCTAGGTATTTAAAGCTCCTTTATAGTCAAAGGAGAGAGACTTTAGAAGAACATTTCATGTCATTCCCACTCTGCAATCCAGAGACAAAAGATGGCCTTTGATCTGGGACATCTACGTTGTATACACGTGATTTAGTTGTCTAAACTCTCTGTATTGGTTGTGATTGTGGGGAAAAAAAAAGACACCACCACATCATTCACTTCAAAGTAGTTTCCAAATAGGACAGATGAGATGATTGTTGGAAATACCTTTCTTCTCACTTCATTGTTAAGGGAGATTCTGATGACTTACCTCAGATGTAGAAGTCAAGCATACCTGCTGCAAACACCTTTAATCTTGACTAACAATACTACTCCATCTAAGATCCTGTCCTTGACATTTCGGCTAAGCTAAATCCAAGACATAGGTGAGATGAATCCAGGTCCATGTGCCTCCCCATCTTCGCCGTATATTTGCTGATATTTATCTTTTTAATTACTTGTCTCCCGTTCTTGTCAAGCACCTATTTGATTACTGTGTTGTTGAAATTTTCTGATTATAATAAAAGTTCAAAAAATACAAGTGTTTCTAATAACTTACATAGCAGTTTATTTTCTGTCTATGAATCTAGCTTTCAAAGTACTTTATACAGTCATGTCCCTCCTTTATTTGTACCTAAGGATTCTAGAGACCAGTAACACTTCATCCTCCCACTGTAATATTTGTACAGTGTGTAAACAATGAAATCAAAACCAGCCTATCCAGTAATAGATTGCCTAATGTAAGGGGGGAAGGACATTTGGGGACAAGGGGAGAAGATGTGTTTTATTGCAGCATCTCTGTTTTATATTACAGCCCCATCTGCCTACTCTGGGCCTTTGGATGGCATCTGACATTGCAAGCTAAAACAGTGATCATTCAGAAAACACTTCAATAGATCGGCTAAATAATCAGATCCAAACCAGATGGTGCTACAAAGAAACAAATATCTTTTTCTTTACTAGTTTATGAAGTAGTTTATACTACTGCACAAGCGTTTGTAGTATTGTAGTAGTTTGTAGCAAACTCTTGCACTTCCAGGTGAGGGATTGTTTATCTTTTTTTTAGATTAAATGTGGTTGTTTCACACTGCATTCATTAAATTACTTTGCTATGACATAATATTTTAAGTATAAGATAATAATGGCAACATTAGGAAAGATTTTTTAGATTTTCTTTTTTTAGATCATCCACCTAGAGAAGCACTCTATTTGCCCAAATATGTACATGTACTATTTTGATAAATGACTTTTTGTTTTGAAACTGCTACAGTGTTTATATTTCTGAAGTATAAATATTGCACATTCTTTGTATGAGAGATTTAATTGACCTTTCATTGCAAATTAGTGGGAGTTAATGAGTTTCCCCAAGTGTATAGCAACTACAAAACCACCTACATTAAGTAACTGTGGGTTGATATGATGGGCTGTCATTTTTGCTTTCTATATCTTGTACTTCATAAATTTTGAATTTTGTTGTATTCTCACCACCTCCACTGTCTTTCAGCTTCTTAGAAAAATATAGTAAACCTATAGTTATTTAGTGCCAAAAAATATTTAGCCTATTTAGGTATAAATTTATATATTTTCTGCAACATAAAAACAATGGGAGAGGCATTCTGTCCAAATTCCTCTTGATAAATCAGTCCACTAAATATTGGAAAAATAATTCCTTATGCTTATTTACTGTCAAGTAGCAGAAAACTTAGCAACATTCAGTTATGGTACGTAGTTTGATCATTTTTAAGAATTATTACTTTTAGATATAGCAATTTGGCAGTGCTAAAATATGATGATCATTTCCAGACTTGTTGCCAGGACTTCAAGGGAAATATGAAGTTTAAGGCTTACTTTTCTTCTGTCTGTGGTGACATGAATCAGAAAGAGTGTGATTTCATTCAGTGGAGATGCATCAGTGTAGAATTAGATTTTGATCTTGCTGTCAACTGTTGCTTCAAAAACACTATTGATTGTGTTATTTTATTATTATTGTTGCATTTGATGTTGGTATTTTTATATTTCCAAAAAAACACTTAAAGAATTAAGGTACCACTTTAGAAACCATGTACTGGCAGTCTACCATTACCTAACATTCTGGAAAATGTACTGACTCCTGCCAATAATGTTTTGGACCTACAGAACAGCTGTTTTGCCAATCTGTATTCCAGATCTGTGGGACAGTTCATGTGCAGTGCATTACCGGAATAGACAACTTTCTGCATTTACATACCACATGAGAACATAAAGAGGAAGGAGGAGGAAAAAAATCAGCAAATTTATCAGTAATGTGATCTTCTCCTTCTACAGTTTAGTAGTAAGAACAGCTTGGTCATTCTGAATAATTGAAGCTTTCTGATGTAAATAAATCATCGGCAGCAGTCTCCATTTGCCTTCTACTTGCTTTACTAATTTCTAGAAAGGAATGTGTGACTTTTTTTTTTTTAATAGAAAAGGAAGGTTTACTGTCTTCTGCTTTGTCAAATAGCTGAGATTTACTAGCCCCTTGTTATTAGCTCTCTTATTTGCTAGAAGATTACAAGAGTACTGTCTTTCATGTTTTACTGTTGTAGTTTACTTTTCTTTCTTCAGTTCTCTCTCCTTCAGCAGGCTGGAAGATCTTTAATGTAATTCTGGCCTTTGCATGCAATACTGTGAACAGATTGGTGTTGTCAGGGAATTACATCCAATCTGTGTTGAGCTTTGAAGAGGAATTGTTTATGATTAGGTGATTTACACTTCAAGTGGGCAGAAGATGGCAAGGTCTATAATTAGAAGGAGGGAAATTTATCTCCCGACAGCATGTTCCTCCCTCTGAGCAGAGCCCTAGAGTCAAAAAAGGGCAGATGTAAACACACTTCTCCTCCAAGCTGGCTGATTCTGCACCTGGGTTTGATTGAGTCTGGGTTTTTGTTGCCAGGAACAACAGTTGGACTTCAGCCTGGCTAGAAAAGGCAGATTCTGTCACCACTGTCTGCTTAGCTTTTCTGATGTTTTTTCTAAAATATTTTGTTGAAGCACATCTGCTTCTTCTGATTCATTTGACCGAATGTACATGAACAAGCTGCAGCATATTACCTGCTCTTAGGTTTGAGTGGCCACGGGTCACCTGCAGAACAGAAAGGAAATCAAATAGCCCTAGAATAGCCATGCTAAGTAACATGTCTGAAACTGAACAAAGGGATGTTGACAATGCCCCAACCCTTTTCCTTAAATCTGTGCAGCTGTATCACACCGCTGTTCTTTGTAACTCTGCCTGTGCAGCAGGCATACAGCACCGTCCCCAGGAGGGTACAACGTCTATAAGCAACTTAGATGGATAACCAAACCCCTAGCAGTCTAGAGAATTCCAGAGACGAGGGGATGCTTGTCTTCCAACAATATCGAATACCATCTAGAAAAACTTTTCCAGAAACAAGGACATAAGGGAGTCCAAAGTTTGTTTCCAATGTGATTATTCAATGCTTAACTACATTTCTTCATGGAGTAGTACAACTAATCCACAGAGTATTTTTATTGTGTGTTTGAAAAAACTGTGTAAGAACTTGCAAAGCTCAGAGTTTATCTTAGCTAAATGCTATGTGAGCATTAAAATATGTTTCTAAGAATTTTTATGTTTAACAACAGAAGTAGATTACAAGAGAAAAAACATACTCATTCTGCTGATCATAATTTAAGTGATATACTGTTTTTCTACTCAATTAAGTTGTCAAAACCTAACAGAAAGGTCACTGTTTTCATAAGCTTCAAATTTAGATTTCTGCTACCAGTAAAACTGGTTTAAGCATCTTGGCTTTCATGTTCTCCTGCTATTGGATTAAGAAACATTGCAGAAATTTTCAAAGCCACATTTTTTCACGGTATGCAAGGACAGATATTTAAAAAACAGAACATTCCTAGCTCCCACTAAATGTTCTTCTTTAGATCATTATCTTTGAAAATCTGATGTCTAGTAATTTCCTAGCAGAATGTTTTTGTTCCTGCAGACACATTGCAGTGAGATGAGAATTTTTATTTTTATTTTTTTAATTTTTTTGACTGATGACAAATATTTAAGTCCTCTGAACAATAAGGAACTTTTTGAGTGAGTGGTGAACAAGCTAAAAATATAATAGAGTTGCAGGTCAAATTCAAAATAATGCAGAATGAGAATTCCTAAATATCACTAGAGTGATTTAATTATTTTATGGTTGCAATATGATGTTTGTGAGCATTCTGGGTCTGTCTGATTTGTGCTGTACTTCAGGAAACAGTACACAAGCTAGTACTCAAGCTGCTAATCACTCTGAACTCCAGTATGAAAATTAGTTCTCTAACATTAAATTCTGTAGAAATTAATTTTGTAATAGGATGGTTGAATGCAGACATGTTATAAATGGTCACTAGATTCCCACTGCAGGTACTGTACCCTGCTGTCTCATCCTCTTGTGGAGTATGGGCTCTACTCCATTACACTAGCCACAGCAGGGCTGCCTGCCCCACGGAGAATTAGCCTGCATCTGGCAGAGGCACAGTACCCGCAGCCCTTCTGGCTCTGAGGCTGCTCTGGCCTTCTCTCCTGCCACAGTATTGGCATCATTTCGACTCCCAGTGGAGCACCAGAGCTCCTCTGTGAAGTCAGAAGCTGCAGGGATGTGCTGAGTAGACTGAGTGATGCCAGCATCATGGCAGGAGGGACAGGACTAGCGTGAAAGAAAAAGCCTTCATGGTCTGCCCTGCAAATCTGTGCTTGGCATTACATATTCAGCATCCAAATGCCTGGTGAATCACAGGTCACATTCATTAATTTAGGCTTCACTTCAGCTAGCTGATTAAACACATAAAACAAATGAATATTCCCCTTGATTTCAATTAGATCATTCAATTTAAACCTAGGCAAATGCTCATCTTTGCTGCACTAGCGCCATTGCTGCTTCATAATAAAATCTTCGTTTGAAGAAGCAAAAAAAATGGATAGATATGGCTGTCTGCTAAAACATACAAGAAAAGACATTCAAACTCAGGATCCATTTCTTATGTTTGTTCTCTGTAGGCTGCAAACACAACCTAAGCTGCTAAAATGATAAAATAAAAGTAGCATTTGTGGTGTAAGACACTGGACTGGCTTCTGGTTCATAGTTACTCTTCCCCTGGGAGTTCAGGCAAAATCACACTGAAAAATGATGAATCAAGTGGTCATACTGGATGTATCATCCATCTGTGAATGTTCTTGCTTTGGCATTTGCCAGCATCCTCAACTGTAGATCGTTCTCACAGCAGCCAAAAACAGTGGGATGCTGCACATTCTGCTCTTTCTAAAATTCAGTGACACATTTCAAGCTGGCCACCCAAAGGTAGCAGACTTCTAAGAAAGAACTGACTTCAGTGAGTTTATCTTGGACTCAAATGCCCATTTAAAAATGGAGTGCACTTGTGTGATTACCATGAGAATAGATTAATCAGTGTTCTTGTAGTGCATGCTATAATGCCAAGCACCATAGAAATGCATGTAGATAAAATTTTTTTAAAGGTAATTGTCATCATTGTCTTCACATGCGCTCAGAAAGCTCTTAAAAGCCCTCTCTGACCCTTTCATATTCAATCATTTGCCTTGCAAAATCATCTGTGTACTGTGTGCTTATGTAGTGCCATAGGCATCTAGTTGTTTTGCTTTGCCAGTAAAAGTTAGATGTACAATGTGCAAGTAGAACTAATAGAATACCTTTTATTACATTAAAGCATAGACAATACCAAATGTTGTGTTTTAAGACAAAGATTATATGGCATGGAGAAGAAAAAGGCCAGGTTAAAACTGGTGCTGATTTCCTGCTCATATGTGAGGGAAACATCACCCCCAGAGATGTTACCATTCTGACTTTGGCTGCTCAAACTTCACCATCTGTCCTGGTTTCATCTGGGACAGAGTTGATCTTCTCTTCATAGTGTCTGGTATGATGCAATGTTTTTGCTATGTTTTTGCTGTAGAGAAAAACAATGTTGATAACACACTGATGTTTTAGTTGTTCCTGAGCAGCGCTGTACAGAGCCAAGGACATTTCAGTTTTTCAGCTTCCCATAATGTCCTGCCATTGAGGGGGGTTAGGAGGGAGCAAGGAGCTGGGAGGGGACAGGATCAGGACAGCTGACCTAAATGGGCCAAAAGGATATTCCACACCATATGACATCATTTGAAAAAACCTTGAAAAACTGGGGAGTTGGCCAGCAGGGCAGCCGCTGCTCAGGGATTGTCTGGGCATCAGGTGGCAGGTAGCAAGCAACTGCACTGCGCATCTCTTGCTTTCTATACATAGATAATATTTATATATAATATATATTATCATTACTATTATTTTTTTCCTTTTCTTTTTCTGTCTTAGTAAATAGCTTTTATCTCAACCCATGAGTTCTACTGTGTTTTTTTTTGTTTTGTTTTGTTTTGTTTTTTCCATTTCTCTCTCCCATCACAGTGGGAAAGGAGGGGAGAGTGAATAAACAACTGTTGCTTAGCTGCTGTCAGGGTAAACCACAACACCACCAAACCTCAGGTTACCTCATATACCTTCTTTAACAACTGGTATGTATTTTCTGTACCTGCAAAATTTGTCATGCCAATACATCCAACACTTGCATAGGATGTGAGAAGCAAGAATTCAAAGTATCTGCTGTAAGTCTCATATTTCTCACTTCTCAGGAAAGTGCCTTATAAATTATTCCAAGTGATTCTTCGCCTGCTTTGTTAAAGCAGTTTGTGTGCATGCAATTATTAATTCATTGGTCTAGAAACCAAACATAGGCCAATAAGTAGTATCGCAGTCAGATATCAGCTATTTACTCAAAATAGGATGACTTTAAAAAGTGAAATTGAAAAGATCCCATTCCTCCAGACTCCCCTTCTTTAACAGTACCTTAACATTTGTTGTAGACCATTTTCCAAGCAAGTATTCTTAGACAAAGGGTGAAGTTGAATCTAAAATGTCAACTTTGACATAATTCTCCAGTGCTCTAATCTTTCAAATGAAGTTTCTTCCTTAGCTACCTTAGTTTATGACTCCATTGTATGAGCCAGATTCTTTAGGTGAAATGTATAGCCTATGAATCCCCATTAGAGCATATATATGAAATGTACATATCAGTGGATGTACAAAATGTTTGAATTTGACTAAATTGTAGTCTTAGGCATTGAAAGTATGAGCTGTACACTTCCTGTGACAATGTTTCAAAATAATACTTCTAGGATATGAACAACAACGAAAAAAAAAGACAGAAAAAATAAGTATTTCAATTTATTTTACTTTAGGTCTGGTGAAGACAAAAAAAATACTAATTTATTCTGTGCAGAATTTCTAAATTCAGTTTTTTGTTTCCCATAGGACACGATCACTGTTCTGATAAGTACTGTAATTCTTCTGAATCCAAGTATTTGTATAACCTTACAGGCTGATGAGACATTTCACAGGAGCTATAATGAAGACTAGACTGGATTCTTTGTTGTTTTACTTGTTACTTTTACATCAGGAAAATTTGTCCTACAATTCTCTTCAATAAAGAAGGGGAGAGACACTCTAATAAATTTTTCTATGAATTACTATAGAGATGCCACTGCAGAATAGATGTTCAGAACTGGACATCCAAAAGCACGAAGATTCTTCAGCATCCAACTCTTGCCTTTCATGTGCCAAGGCTGAAGGACACAAGTCTTCTGAAGCTGTCAGTCTCAGGTAGGTTTCTCAGATATTGTGTTTCATCCCAAATGGTACTATTTGTGCACATTTGGAGAACTGAATTGAACATAAGAGCTGAGATTCTGCAGTAGGTTAAGATGTCTGAATTAAGGTGTGAGTGTGTCTAAGATCATATTATAGTATATGGGATATATAAAGATATTCAGATTTCATTTGACCAGAAATTTTCTTTTGCTTCAGACTGAGATGAGTAGGAATGTAGACTTGGTGAACTGAATTGATTACACTTCCCTTTGGCCGTAACATCTAGCTCACATTCAAATTCCCATATGTAGATGCACTTGTGTTTCTGGGTCATGATTTTCAACAAGTTTCTCTGAAGTGTTCTTCTAGAACAGAGTTTTGTAATCATGACCTCATAGGTATGAAGAAGAGGCTTCCAGCAGAATGTTTTTGAGGACTGGGCAGCCCAAGATATGTCATCACTGATACTTACTGAGAAAAAAAGGCATTGAATGCCTTTGCCTTTTCTTCTTTGTTTATTAGATGACCATCGACTCCAATATCAGTCCAATATTTTCCTTTGAACTCCTTTTGCCATTGAAGAAGACTTTGTGTTGTCTGACACCATAGCGGCCAGAGTCAACTCCGCTTCAGTAAGCTATCCAACCTAAATGACCTTTGTTGACATTTTTTTGGAAAGGACAAGGTGATAATCTTGGGATAATCTTTTCTTTTGTAAATCTAATACCAGAAATGCATAATTTAGAGTGTATTCTGACTTCCACAGTTTCATTCATTTTGAAGTCTTAAGAAAACTAATTCATCACATTTTTCTCTTGTTGATTTTGTGGGTTTATTTTTTGTTGTTGTTGTTCAACTAAGTCAGTTCTCACAGCTTCCTTGTCTTTGTAATCAGACCCATGATTGGCTTTCCCTAAGGAATAATGGCAGCTGCTTTCTGGTGAATGTTAACTAGTGCAATTATATTCTCAAATACCATAAATGTCTACTTAATTCCCTAAATTGTCAATACTGTTTGAAAAGGATAAGTGAAAAGAAAAATATTTGCCCTCATGGATTATTTAGAATGCAAGCTGATAGTGTCAGAGGCTGTGTGTATTTGGGTAGTTCTTGGCAAAATTGAGCTCAGGTGTTCATAACATGCTATACATGTATTAATACGATGAACTTCATTTCACAAAACTGACACATTTTTGAGTGCACAGGAGATTACCAGTGATAGCCTTCAAGACTTAAATTTGGGAAATTGCAATCTGGTGCACAACAACAGACAGCCTGAAATTGTTGACACCTTTTCACTACCAGAAGTTAAACTTGTATTGCAAAAGGGAATTATAATTTCATTCTTTTTTCATTAACCAATTTCTTCTATAACTTTGTATAGAGATGTTCAATTTGGGTATGTGTGTCATGGTTGAAATGTTCTATTTTCAATGATTGCTTCAAGAACAGCATGGTTTTCATTTCTCCAACTTCGCTGCTGTGTTGGGATATAGTACATGAGAATGGTAAAAATTAAAATCAGTAAAAATTATAATGTTCCTGAAGTGCTTCATGTACAATAGCTTATAAAAATTTGAACAGTTTTTTCCACAGGTATAAAGAGATGTAAAGGCATTGGAAATGAAAAAAAAAAGAAAGAGAAAAAAAAATCTAAAGAGATGCTAAAATCAGAAACTTTGGCTTACACATCTATTTACAAGTTACGGAGACATTTGTTTCTTTCTAAAATAAAAGTTAAATTTGGCTGTTATCAGGATTAACTCCTTGCAGTTAACAAGGTGGTTAAATATATATTTATGTCCTGATGATTCTGTAAAGGTTAAATGGCCAATATTAGATGTATGACAAAATGATCCAAGTCAAAACTAACTTCTGAGAAGCCCAAGGGAGGACAGAAAAATTCATTGCAAAATCTCTGGCTTTTAGGAGAAAAACCATCACTAGAACACTGAAGACCTGGGCTCATAAGAGCAACGTAGAATTTAACAGTCTAGCCATTTCAAGTACACTGAAAAAATACCCACAGCTTAGGAAATGCAAAGAAAGTTGTTTTTAAAAAAATAGATTGAAAGTAGTTGAATTTCAGCAAAATATATCTATGTTTACCCATCTCATCTATAAAGTAAAATTTACTCTGAGCAAAAAATATCTTTCAATGTTACTACTGACACTCATCAACTACCACACTCTGTGCTGGTGAGACCCCACCTGGAGTACTGCATCTGGATATAGTGTTCTCAGTACAGAAGAGATGTGGACCTGTTGGACCGCGTCCAGAGGAGGGCCTCTAAAATTATCCAAAGGATGGAGCACCTTTACTACGAGGAGAGACTGAGAGAGCTAGGGCTCATCAGCCTGGAGGACAAGGGGAAATGGCTTCAAATTAAAAGAGGGG
>WBMW01005529.1:221359-304727 GCA_013396635.1 Penelope pileata
TTTTTTTTTTTTTTACCTTTAGAGTAGTGAAGAGTAGTGAAGCACTGGAGCAGGTTGCCTTGAGACCTAGAGAGGTGGTGGAGGTGGTGGAAGCTGTGTCCCTGGAGACATGCAAGGTAAATGGTTCTTCATAAAAACCTGCTTCTGAAACTCCCAGGAAAAGAAACAACAGTTGTCCTGGAGTAGCATTTGCACATGGGAAGAATCAGGAAATAACAATTTGTATGATTCACTTTGCTAGAATTTTAAAGAAGGAAAAAATAGTAGATAGGTTAATTTTAACCCAATCTGCATAGACAGTGAAGATTTTTCACACTAACATCTAATTTTTCAGATTAATATATTTTTTCTCATTATTTAGGAAGTGGGACTTTCACTCATTGCATGTCAGAACAGTTTCATAGTGTTGCAGTCAAAAAAGTAAATGTTTTAGCATTATTGCTATTTCCAAGATTTTCAGCAAATTATTCAAATATTTACAGTATAATCAATGATACAAGAAACCACAAATGTAATAAAAGCTAAGGGTTTTTTGGGTACTGATTTGCAAGCACAGAAAAGTGGGTTTTCTACTTTATCTTTTAACATTGCCTATATCCTCAGAGTTCATTGCAAAAGATGTAATATGACTGAACATGTATAATGTCTATATTTTTTATAGATTTTAATTTTTAAAAGATGAGTGAAAATTATATACTTAAAGAAACATTTTACTGAAATAATTTATGACAACTTTAGCAAGCTAATTAAAGACCGAATGATACAATGATCCAATCAAGGTCATAATTAAGAGTGAGCCAATAAATCAATATGGGAAATTATCAAATAATCAAATGAAATTATAAGACTGACACAAGAAATAATTATTTCTGGTAGTTATGGAGGGAAAATCTGAGAAGATCAATTTTAGTCTGAGACCTGCTGTTTTTTTAGGCAAAAAAGAACATTGACCTAGGCTCTGAAGACGTTTTCCAGGAAAAATAGGTAGCTTGATTTGACTCTGAAAGGGCATATATGAGTCTTTGGGCAATTCCACTTCGTCTGTGTTTTCTTGATGATTTATTGTTCTTTTTTGCTTTTGTAAAATAGCTGAAACAGTAGAATGGGAACCTCCAGTTAGCAGAGAAGTAGTATTACTTCATGTAAAGTGGGACACAGTCAACATATTTGCCAAAACTCATTCTGTTCCTTGCACTCGCTTCAACATTCATTGTTTCTTAAAGTAGCTTGGATATTTACATCAGAAGTATTGGAATCTTATATGAATTCAAAACGTATCCTAACAATTTCAAGCATAGATGCATACTAATGATTACAGTTTCAGATCAGTAATTAAATAATTCAAGTTTGTCTTTCCCTGTAATATTTCACAGAATCATGTAATATCCTAAGTTGGAAGAGGTCCACAAGAATTATTGAGTCCAACTCCTGGCTTCACAGAGGACCACTCAAAAATGAAACCCTGTCCTGAACTCTTGCAGGCTTGGTGTGGTGACCACTGCCCTGTGGAGCCTGTTCCAGTGCTCAATCACCCTCTCGGTAGAGAACCTTTTCCTAACACCCAACCTGACCCTCCCCTGGCTCAGCACAATGCTGTGTCTCTAGAGTCCTGTCACTGTCACAGAGAGATCAGCACCTGTCCCTCTGCTCCCCTTGTGTGGAAGCTATAGGCCACCATGAGGCCTCTCCTCAGTCTTCTCTTCACTAGACTGAACAAAGCAAGTGACTTCAACTGATCCTGATATGTCTTGCCCTCTAGAAAGTTCACCAAAAGAGAAGTGCCTTCCCTTTGGACATTCTCGAGTTGTTTTATGGCCTTTTTACATTGTGGCACACAAACCTGTGCTCAGTTCTCAAGGTGAGGCCACACCAAAGCATAGCAAAGAAGGTCAATCCCTTCCCTTGCCTGGCTGGCAGTGTTGGGCCTGGTGCACAGATAGCCCTTTTGACTGCCAGGGTATGCTGCTGACTCACATTCAACTTACTGTCAATCAGAACCCCCAAATCCCTTTCTGTGAGGCTGCTCTCTAGTCTCTCATCCCCCAGTCTGTTCATATAACCAGGGTTGCCCCATCCCAAGTGCAGAATCCAGCACTTGTTAAATTTCATACAATCAGTGATTTCCCAGCCCTCCAGTTTTTCAAGATCTCAAAGGAATCAACAGGTCTTCATAATTTAGTGTAGTCCACAAACCTATTTAGTCTATATTTAATTCCTCCATCCAAGTCAATTAGAAAAACATTAAAGAGAGCTTGCCATAAAACGCAGCCTTGCGGAACCACACTAGTGAATGGCCACCAGCCTGATGTAACCACATTTACGATAACGTGTTGAGCCCAACCCATCAGCCAATTGTTCACCCATCACGTTATGGTTTTGCCTCACTGTATGCTGGACATTTTGTCCAGAAGGATACTGTGAGAAACACTACTGAAAGCTTTGCTGAAATCCAAAATGATTACATTTTCCCATGGTCAGCCAGGTGAGTAACCTTTCCATAAAAGGAATTTAAATTAGTTAAGCAGGACTTTCCCTTTTGTACCTGAATTTCCCACAAGTGAAAAGCCTTAGTGTGAAATCAGAAAAATACCAGAGTAATTTACTAAGTCAAGGGAACTATAAATTTGACTAAAGGCACAATGGCCTGGTCTTTAGGAATGACCTGTAGCAAAGAGTCAAAGAAGAGTTTAAATTCAAGAAAGTATGCAGTAATATCAACTCCTTCCAGAAGGAAGGTAAACATTAGCTATCTATGGTTGCTTATGGAGAACATGTATCCTTTTTTTTCTTGTTTGTTTTGATCCATGTACCTGATACTTGGATTAGTACCTGATACATCTAGTAGTTCTTCTTTGCTTCGTCAACAAGCAAGACTCTAAATCTTAATTTTCAATCCAGAGAATGGATTGAGAAAGATTTCGACATAAATGAAGTGGGAAAAATTAGATTTGTTTGATTACATCTGGATACAAATTGGATTAAAATTAGATTTGTGCTGCAAAACACAGCTTGCACAGGTAACTGATGTATTTGCAGTTTTCAAGTTCACATTGAAGGTCCATTTTTAACAGCTGAAGTAGTGAATTAGTGAAGTACCTAATTACATGGCAAATTACATTGGTTTTATCTTTACTTTGCTAAAGGAGTAAAACTCAAACTATTCTGTCACATTTGTTCAAGTAAAGTGAAGAAGTGTTGCAGAGTTTTCTTTCATTTGAGAAAAATATGCATTTAAATTACCTGCAAATAGTGCAGGATAGCTAATTAAATATGACTGAAATATGTATGTATTTTTCTCCATTATAATAACGGAAATTTAATGTGAAAGAGGATGAAAGATGGGGATATAGCAAGTCATTATTTGCTGTGGTTGGATAATATAGTACTGTGGAATTTCACTTTTCTAATTTATGGAACTGTATTTTATGCTTCAAAAATATTTAGAAATATTTAGTATTTTCTTTTTTTAATGAATTATACACAGTTTTTATATTTTTAAAAAGGAACTTACACAGTTCCAGACCTTCAGATGATTTACGAAAAAGCTGATAAAAATGTAAGAGGCAGTAAACTGATGGGATGATAGATCTGTGATTACACGTATTCTGACATACGTGATGGTATATTGACATACAGATCTACTCTGTACTGAATGATCATTTCAATTCTGTGGCCTTTGTAGTACTCACATCTTGATCATTTCAAGCTTTGTGAGTGTTAAGTATAGGTTTGTGCACATTTTCTATGGAAACTTTCTTACACTTCCTAAACAGATCATAGATTATTAATAATACACAATATTTCAAGTAACAGTTGCAAAAATATACCTCTAAGACTAACGGAACACTACTGCATCATCACTACTATCATTATAGGTTATGAAAGAAAGGTAAGAAGTATCACGAGAAAGTATGCAAAGTAAAAAAAAATATTCATTCTGAAGCTTGAGAATACACTCAGAAATTAGTGAAAGGTAAAGTAATGAGAAGGGAAAAAATCACACACATTCTTTCTATACACACTTTCTTTTCAAAGCTAGTTTCTAATAGTAAGCTTTTTTTAACCATTAATTCATGTTAATAGGTAAAGATCATTTAATATAGATGTTTTAAAATTTCCTTTCATCAAAATATGTTATATTCCCACTTATGTGAAATATATTTTAAAAAAGATTTTAAATCATTAATATTTTAGTAGATCTTAACACAATAGAAATCTGTTCTCACAGGGTTGCAATTGTCATGGACATATTAGTGTCTTAAATAGGAGACTTTGTTTTTCTACGTTTTTAAAACTTGCAGCTATTCCATTCAAGATCATCAAGTTGAAATGGTTGGCTGCGCTGAATAGGATGACACTGTGAAGTAAACGGAAAAGCTAAGTAGAAGATATATAGACAAACCATTCACTTTCAGCAGACACTGACTTAATGCCTTGTCAAAAAGCTCCTTTTTTCTTCAAATTAGCACTGTCAGAAGGGCAAATAATAAACTGCATAATGACCTGAGTACTCAGGTCAGTACATGTTGATTCATGTATAGTTAATCTCTAGAGTATACCATTTAGATTGAACAATATTGTCCAAATTGGGATACTGCATATTGCCAGAAAACCTTTTCTATTACTGCATGACTAATAGATTGTTGTTTTCATTCAAATAGAAGCGTCCCAGGTACAGAGCATATGTAAACTCACAAAGATGAAAAGCACCACCATGGAAATACATGTCATCCTCTGAATTTGCAGTAGTTCTTCTTTACAGTGGTAACTAAATCTTTTGAAAGATATTAAAAAGCAGTGAAAATGTGACCAAAATCTTGTTTAAATCTACTATACGTTTCCATGCATTTTCTTATGGTAAAGAAGTTGGCTTAATAGTTTTAGATGTCCATAATATTTTACTACTTACAATACAAACTTTATAAGAAACTTTTAATTTTGATTTGTGGTATCAAAAATAGCTACATTTTATTCTGTAAGCGCATTTTATTTCCCCTTTTCATGCTTGCAGTTAATGACATATTCATTCAATGTAAGAATTTGCATGATGGATTTACAAACTGTCAACTTTCCTTCCAAAGTCTTCAAAACTGCAACATTGGCTGTGGGACAAATGTATGCCATTTAGGAGAAATACATCAGTCATGGAAATGATCTGACTGTAAGTCCTGATCGATACCTTACAGATTATTAAACAGAAGAAAGGAAAGCAAGTTTTATAAGGTTTATTATGATACATTATTAACATGGACAATAATAACGTATGTCTGTAATCTTAGGTTGCCAATATTAAAATGGAAAATCATCAATCATTAATCCATCAAAGAATGCTGAGTTTCTGGGTCTCAATTGTTAGTGAATTTCTCTGTTTGAGGAACAGGGAATATAATGAAATAGTTTTAGTGATTGAGTTTAATGGAATATCTTATTGGGTAGTTATACCAAAACCCTTTCTTTGTCACCAATAAGCCTGAAGATTAAAAAGAGGTATTTCATACTAGATCACAAAGATTATAAAAGATACCGCAGGGTCTCAAGAAAATGACCTCCAAGAATCTGATTATGGAAATTTAATCATAATTCTCTATTGTCTTGGAAAAAAAAAAAATCTTGTGCAATTTCTGAAGAATGTTTTTCAGCTTTGAACATCTGAAGATTCTTAGATAATGAACTCCTATGCATTAAGAGAGAAGTATCATAAATCACTAGGGCAAACCACAAAACCAAAATTATTCATTTTGGATTCTTGCTCCAAATCCACTAGAATCATCCTTTAGTTCTTTTTAACTAAAATAGGCTTTGAATCATTCCTACTGTTTTCAGGGTAATAGATTACATGGAGAAGCAGCAAAAGTTTGAAATTAATGATCTGAAACAGATAATTTACAACAAGAATAAAGCCTCTATGATGTAAATAGCAAGGCAGATTGCTCTGCTGAACAAGCCTGTATTATTAAAGCTGGTCCATCTGTTCCATTGCTCTCATCTTTCATATTTCCCTGTGTGTCGGTATTTGTGTGTGTTTGTAGTTTGTGAACCTGTGTGTGATTATGTGTTGTATTTCATTCTTAAAAGAACACCAAAAATTATTTCTGGAGATGGATTCCTGAAAGCTAGAGGATTCTTTTCTTACTTCGTTAACTACTGTCTACACTGATTTGAGAAATAGCTTTTATGGATATATGTACATATATATACATATATATTACTGATAACAGCTGCTGAGCAAAGTATTTCAAACTTGATCTAGCACAGTAAATAGGTATATATGTGACACAGAGTACAGGAAGAGTCCAACTGTCTGTCACACAGTTGTATGTGCCCTCTCCCTGCATCTCTCTCCATACCACCAGCTCATGTGGTGTGCACTGCTATGTGGCATCACTGTGGAACATCAAACTCACTTCCCCATCTCATAATGAGAAAGTCATACACCAAAGCAGGACAGCAGTTTGAGTAGAGATGTTATACAGCTGATGTTAAATTGCCATAAAAGAATTTACTGCCAAAAGTAAAACGTAATATAATGCTATAATGTGAGCGGTACCTGGCTTACCTGTGAATGCATGGCATTGTGCATGTCCAGTGAGTGAGTGATGGATGTAAGTCCAGTGATGTGCTATGGAGAAGATACTGTAAATAAGCCTTTCTCAAAAATCAAAAAACTTATTCTATGCAGCTAACATTTTACAAATATATATATATATCATTTTATTTAATTGTGAATCTGAATGCTTTTCTTCCACCTTCATTCCTTCCATTTTCATCTCCAAGAAATTCCAACCTGGAGCTGAGGAACCTAGCTAAACTTTCTGGACAAGATCCAGGAATTGAAAACATGCAGATTAATTTGTTTGACAGCCTATGGTAAATACAGCAAAATGTATTTATAAGTATATATTTATAAATGTTTGTATTGGCTTTCATAGCATTTCCAGTGTGATCTTTGAGGTTATATTTTAGTTAGTAAAGCTCTACCTTTATTGACAGTTGCATTGCATTTGCAGATTTGATTAGAACAGTTCTTTTTTTGAATCAGAAAAAAAAGCCGCAGTTGTTCTCTGCTGCATCAAACCATACAGAAGAAAAGTGAAAGGTATTTCTTAGACTGCAACAATGTAACATTAAAATGACAAGTAATGTCTTTAAAGTGTCTTCAAGGTTGAAAGCATATTAGAGTAATAGCCATTAGTCTGCCTGTATGTGCCTTTATACGAATTCTGCAATACAGTATTATATTTGATTACTCAACTAAAAACAGTCATCCATTAACCCCCAGAGACATAGACCCCCCTTAGTATGCCTAAGGCCATGCCACTTAGTGTGTTCCCATTATTTTGAATGTTACAGAAAGAGCACTAGGACATACAGAAACATCCTAAGGTCACTCTTTGTCATTTCAATAAAAGTTATGGGAAAAGTATATCCCCTTTGCAGTCAGCAGAAGAGTGACATGAAGTAGGAATCTGGCAAATGTATTCAAGGGCATTTATGGGTTAAGCATCACTAACACTAGAAATGCTTTCTTTAAAATTCTTTTCTGCTGCGAGTAGAAAAAAAAAAAGGAAAAGAATAGGAAAAAAACAAAAACGAGAACAAAGACCTACACTGGAAAGATAGCTATGGAATATAGTTGTTTATTTACTGAATATTTTAGAGCTTTTTAAAGCAAACTGGTGGTATGTTCCATCATCATCACTACTACCAACATCATCATGCTACAGATCTCACAGTACTGTCAGGAACAATTCCTAATGTAGAACTGTATTAGGATCACAAAGGAAGTCACAACATGGCCTTCAGTGTAAGAGCCCAGTCCTAACATTTTTTAAAACAGCCAAGCAACATTTGTGCAAATACATATATAAAATAAAAAATGCTACCTAATGATAAATTTTCAGAGAGTTTTTCCTTGTTTCCGATATTGTCCTGTGCTTTCATTTTTTTTTCACTTTATTTATTGCTCCATTTTTACTGTCCTCTTAACAATTCCTTGAACCAGACATTCTGGGCAAAAATCCCAATTAGATACAGGATCTCCACTCATTTACATGGCTTACAATTTTGGTTCCATATCATCATAACAGTGATGCAGTTTGAGAACATAAAGATACTAGTTCCTCAAATATGATGCAAGCTTTGATAAGAATCACTTTGAGTTAGTTTAGTCAAAAAAAAATTGTGAATAAAATTGCCAGGATTTTCACATAAGAGAAATGTTTCATCAACTGTTCACAAAAATAAAGAAGTTTGACTTCTTATAATATGTACTATAAATTTTAAATTTAATTTGAAGATAATGACCCATAGTGATAAATCACCTGTTTTTCCAATTATCTTTTTTTTTTTTCCCTGCTGTTATATTAACAAAACAAAAAAGATACTGTAGGAAAGTATATCTCTAAGGGCATATTCAAGCTGAATCAGATACTGCAGTGACTTTAAAATAGTTGTTAAAACCTATGGGTATAATTTTAATCATGGTTGCACCACTTTATCTATATTACAGAGACTGAAATGTTTAATTAATTCTTGACTGTAAAACACTTAAGGATCCTTTGAAAAAAAATGCCATGCAAGTCCAAAGCATTATTGTTTACTGTGGTGACTCACACAGGTCTTAATATTTTACTTGGTAAAAGCATCAATCATTTCCCTGATGAATTTTTGTGGGGCTTTTTTTTTTTTCAATATTCAGTTCAAATTCAAATAAAATGAGCTATCTTGGGCAAATCAGGGCAGCTGGACATAAAAACCTATATGCATGCTGTCTTTCCACTCAACCATATAATGTGACGCTTTGCTATCTCCATTAAAAGACTTACTTTGTACCATATCATGCATTTCATAATATTTCCATCTAAATGCAGATTTTTCTGTTCCATATGTAGTCAGGTTTTCCATAAAAATACCAGCGGGAGAGAACATTGAAATTCATTTTGCATATTAAAGAAATCTCTCAGAGATTCCTTTTATTTGTTTTATCAACTCAAGCAATAAGCAAGAAAATTAGAGTTTCAGCAATGATGGAAAAACATTTATGATTTTATCAGACTTTCTTTTTTTTTTCCCTTCTTAGGCAATTTTCAGACTCTTATAAGCACGTAGTTTTACGATGTTCCACTGATAAATAAAATAAGTCCATTGTATCACTTAAGTACAGTAGTAATATACATCGCTCAACAAGAACTTGACTTTAAGTAACACACATGGTGAATGCTTTTCTTCCCAATATTCATAACACATTTAAGATCTCCCCCATAGGAATTTGTTTCTCTTGAAAGCATTATTGCAAATGTCATAATATTTTCTGGTGTAGCTCTCTGGTGTGCATAGGTTAAAAAAAAAAAAAAAAGAAAAATAGATTAGACAGCAGAGCTGTCATTGCAAAACCCTACTCCAACTCTAAAAGGAAAAGACAATCAAAATTGTCATTGTCAAACTGTATAAATACAGTTGGAGTAGATTTATACTGTAATAAGTTGTTTATTGGAGATTTTTATTTCACACATTAATAAAAAAAATATGAGAGAATGCAGTTCAACTTAAAAACAAATCAGAGAATGATCATTAGCTTCTACTATATGTATGTTTTCACAAAACTAATGTTGTAATTCCAAAAAATATTGAAGTTATTTGAGTTTTACATACTGATTTTCTCCATTATCTGGTATCTTGTATATAAAAAATCTGTGGTTGATCAAATAATTTTTTTAGGGTTTGTACAGAAAATACAGCATGAAAATGAATAAAAATAGCCTACTCTTCTGTCCATTCCTGAATTAAAATTACTCAAAATTTTATCAAACTAGGCAATACATCTTACTACAACTGTATCTCAGCCACCTGCAAATAAATATGGTCGTTCCTGCCTAATGTTTCCAAAAAGCCTGCCGTTTTGTCTTCCATTATTTTAGTTCAGTCAACAGAGCAGCACAAAAAGCTGCAGTCACTGCAGAGCCTTGACCCTGTGAAACATTCAACCTTACTTTAACTCAGAATGGGACCAGAATGCAAATTGCTTTTCTATCCTGAACAAGCAAAGCTGGGAGCTTGCAGACGGGGAACCCAGATCTTGGTCAAGCAAGGTTGGCTTGGCCTCCCCACACCTTGAAATTCAGCAGTGAAATTCCCAGCCACAAAAAACGTAGGGAAGCTTTTTGCTGCTCTGAGGGTGTTTGTTGTCACATCAAAGGATGGTAGTTATTAATAAAATCAAATAAATAAAAATAAATAGAAATAACATTTCCTTTTATAAGATTTTGCAGACTTCCAAACCTAAATGAATTTATCTCACAGTTCACTAGATGGGCCGTACTTTCCTCTGTGTAACTGTACTATTTTTTTGTGGTGTTTTGTCTCTGGGAGAATACTATTTACATGCCTTAATCTCCATATTAGCATGCCATAAAAAATTCTTATTTAAATCTGCTATGAATGTAAAGTAATATGTAATTATGTGTAATAGAGAGAAAGAACAATTTCTGGATCAGAGCACATTATGTTGCAACACTATCATCTTAAATATCAAAATAAATATTACATTCATTAGAATTTACAAATACTTTAAGATTGCTTTAAAATTCATCAAAAAAAAATGAACATACTTAAGATTAAAATTATTCTGCTTTTATTTAAGCACAGAAAAGAAGAAACAAGTTTCTGTCTTCACAGGAGAGCTGTGTTATTGAACTGTTCCTGTTGCACAGCATTTATTTTAAATTTAGATGGACCATCGGTGAGAACAGTAACTAATTTCAGAGATGTGGACAAACAGGCATGACCTCAGCAGGACACTGAGCTGTTCAGGGCTCCCCTAGCCTGGGGGAGGTGGTCGTGGAGCAGGAGCCAGGCTCCTCACAGTGCTGAAATGGAAGAGCTTTGTGCTGGACATGGTGAGAAAGGCCTTTCCTCACAGGGACAGCAGCTCTGTCCTTGGGGTGGGAAATTCAGCCCCAGCCAGGACAGCCCTGAGCTGCCCACCCTGGCCTCAGCACTGAGCCTGCTGCAGTGGGATTGGGCCAGAGATCTCCTGAGCACCTGTCCTGCCTGATAGTGTGAAATGTTCTGGCTGAAATATGACAGAGCCATTTTCAGTTTATGAAGAAAAGATACCTAAGGAGTTCATACTATCATTTCCCTAATTCGTTTGTCTCTGAAAATAATAAAGGAATTTTCAACTGGAAAAAAGATATCAAAAGAAGAGATTTGAAGTAAAGAAGTATATTGATTCCTTGAATTTTAGGGAACTGTTGTTTACATATGACTCCATTGGCACTGTCAGCCTTTTCACAGGATTACTATCTGGTTACATGATAATAGGAGATATTAAGTAATAGTGGGGCTCAATGACTGTGCCAGGAGCTGGAGCACTGACCTGATACATAGCCTCTTTTGTCCTCATTTCTGCAGAGAGAGGATTCCACTTTTTGCTAACAGCACATTAAGAGCAAATCAGATATGTTGCTCTCAAGGGAAGAGCTGCTCACAGTGCAATACGCATTGCAGCCATAACATTCTTCTGAGACTGGATCTTCTTCCTCAATACAGAGCAGCCATTTGAACAGGATATGAATTGATTACCTGAGTATTTTTGGGATCAGGAAAAGGGGGTGACTAACAGAGAATATGGCCTGTGGGAGCTTGAGATGACATAATATATCCTGGGAAGGAATAACTCCACTTTATTTCTTTCAGTGATTTTTTTTCGAAAGCCCAAGGTAGGCAATATAAATACAAAAGAAAAACAAAGATCTTCTATTAACTTTCTAGATGTCTGCATTAAAAATGAATTATTTTCTTCACACTGGCTTTTATGTATACAGCATTTTTTCCAACCTTATTGTTTTGTATTTGGAAAGAAAACAAAGATAACACATGATTGTTTTTACATATTATGAAATATACTATGGCCTATCATTTTCTGTCATTGCCATCAATGATTGGCTTCTTTTTTACTCGAAATTTTTTGCACATTTTCATGTCAAATAAAGGCCATTTTTTTCCTGTACAAAATACAGCAGAACATTGCTCTTTATATAATTCTGGCATTCTTAAATGTATTTAAAGTAGCCATTTAAAATAAAAGTAAAGCATTGTAATACATCATCTTCAGTTGCCATATCAATACACAAACCCTTTAGACTGTTCCTTAAACTGACAGGTACTAAAGCATTTACCAAGCTTCACTTCTCCACAGGCTTTTACTCAGTTTGGATGAGAGTCTTATAGAAAACTGTCACATGCATGTACATATATACTGTACTATCTTATTCTGGTGCTATCACTTCTTTGCATATTATTTACCTGTTACCATCTAACATTTTTAAATAAAGATGTTTTGTCACAGCTGTTATTAATTCCTATTTAATTTGGGGCATTTCATTCTTCTAATTACACTAGTGATTTGGAATTAAAGATGACTCTAAGATTTTCAGTGAAGACAATGTCTTGTATTTGTTTTATCCCTCTGCAATCATTTTATTAACATTCTGATAGCACCACTTATGCATAAGTTTTCAAATAGAGAATCATTTTTAATCACTAACTAGTTTTGCATACCTTACACTTCTCAGGCAATCTCAGGCTGATATTTTCATTTTCACACATATACACAAAATCATTTAACCATCTTCAATATTGAATTAAAAAAAAAAGAAAGAGGTTTTTTTGTTTTGTTTTGTTTTTCTATGCTTAAAGCAATTCTTATAACATTGATCATAGTTTAGGGCATGTGTATTTTCATATATCTGTTGTTTACAAAGAATTCATTTGTATCTTTGTTGCTTCTGGTGAGCAAACTGAGAATGAAGAAAACAGGGTCAATTCAAAGAAGAGTTCAAATGACTTTTTGAATGGCCTTTGGACTGAATGTCTGACTTTGAAATTTTCTACTCTGATTTTACCTTGTTCTAAAGTCAAAGGGCTCACTGTGTCCTGTCTCAGCTAGAAATCATTTGAAGGCGTGAACGCTGAGCTGCCTGTTCCAATGTGCAGTTATGGGCAGTTACTGACCAAGAGCCTTGACCCACCTTTTCACTCAGTCCCTGCAGGTGCTGAACTTCAATCTCACAACGATAAGATGATTTCTATATGAATGCAGGGATAGTACAGTGCTAACAAGGGCTTAGCACAGGGCTCAATAGTGAATTAACCATGCAAGGACGTGCTTTTCTCTTCTTTGTTGTCAGTGCCAGAATGACCAATAGCGACATGGCAATCAGAGACCTCACATGAAAGGAGAGAATGCACAAGTTGAACTGAGTTTAGCAAAATGAGTAACTGAGAGTAACATGATGGTTAAGGAGGCAGCTGGATCTTCAGGTATGCGCCAAGAGATTGTAGCAAGTTAGCTGAGGAAAACTGAGTAACTGAAATCACAAAATGGTTGCTTGGGAGAGAAATAACAGAAAAAACAGGACTGGCTGGCCAAAAATGCTTTTGGTAAAGAGATTTTTTTGAGAAAAAATGATATGAAAACCTCGGTTAAGGAGATTGACAATTGTAACTAACACTGCAATGGGAACTTGGAGAGAATCTAATGAGCCAGAAAAGAAAAAACGGGCAAGTTTTTGCCTGTGGAAGTGAAGAGATCCCTAACAGTGAACAGAGTATACAAGCAGAGAGCACAAAAGAAAAGCTGGAGAATTTGGGAAGGAAACCATGTTTGAGAGAACTTGCAGAAGCTGTTAGCAGTCTCGTTATTCCATTAGTATTAGAAAACGCCTGCAAAACTCATAAGTGTTTTTACAAACAAATAGGAACTCACCCAGTTCTAGCCCTTACGTAAACTACAAACCTGTTATTGCAATCTCATAATTTATTAATTAATGTCAGAAGCTCTAAATACTGTAACTTGGGTAATGGCTTACGGAAATTTTAGCAAATTTGTAAGTTTTTAACTAATTTAATCATCATTCCAAAGATGTTAGGTTTCCTTCCTGAGAAAAAAAAACAAAAGAGAAGAAAAAATAAACAAAACAAAAACAAAACAAGACAACTCTGGATCCAAGGAAGTGATGAAATCTCTCTCTCTCTCTGAAAGTAATTGATAAGGAAATAACACATACACCTTTTCCATAATGCTTACTAATTGTTGCTGGAAAGTTGCCTAATTTTACCTTAAAGTAGTTGATTACTTGTTAGAATGTTGCTTGATTTTTATCTTGAAATAGTTGATTAATTGTTGGTAAGCTCAAAAAACTGTCTTGTATTGTTCCTCTGAGTCATTTTCTGACTGTCGCTTCTGAAATTCGGTTGTGGAGTATCTTATTCAAGGAATTTCAAAGATCCACCTTTCTCACAGCCCACCAGGTGGGACGAAACAGCTTCTAACACTCCATTCTTGCTTGAATTGTTTATTAACTCTTGGTCAACACGAGGCCAAGTTAAAGAATACCCTGGAAAATGCTTGAAATAAAATATCTGTTAGTTAGAGAAGGTTCCAAAAGGTAGAATTTTGTCTCTTCTGGAATGAAATAACACCTTATTTGTTGTTTTTTTTTTTCCTCTGAGACTCTGAGAATTAGTTACACAATGCTTCACATACTCAAGTGTAAATTTCAGACACATGGCGTTTAGATGGAAATGCACAAACACATCTGGACACCCAAGATCTCTTTAGAGTGCAGAGGGACAGCTGGGTGTCAGAAAATGTGATTCACAGCTACAGACATGTGGTGACAGACAGCAGTGCACATGAAATTAACTTGGTAAGTCAACATAGACTTGCAGAAGTCTAACACAAAATACCTTTATGAAGATTGGTATTGTGTTTAAGCTCTTAAAAACTATTGGATAATAAATATTTAATCCAAAGGATACTTGATGTCATCTCATTCTCTCCTATGAAGTTTTAACCTGTCTTGACTCAGCTCTGAGAACTGTCATGCACTTTTTCTGTTTTTCCAGAGTGTGAATTCTTAAATGAAGATCAGAAATTATGCATAACTCTCCACTGGCAAGTTGAAAACTAACATTCAGGTCATTTTAACTCCTAATCTGTGTCTTGATAATCTAAAGTGTGCCCCTGTACACACCTGCCTCACTCTCTTTATTTCATTCAATTTTTTTTCAAGAAGGAGAGCTGTATTCCTTTAAATCTCTGACTCAAGCTGATACAGGATGTGTGTCAATCATATCACAGATAAAAGAAAGTTGAAATTTTTGCCAAGAACTGTAAATAGCAAGACAAAGGAAGGAATAAGAGCAACTAAATCACATACATTTGGAACTATTAAAGGACAGAAGACTGACCCTCAGGATTAAGGGGTTTAAGGCCCCTGTTTAGCAATTTAACCCCTCAAATTAATGATAACTACTGAAATAATCACTGGACTTTTTTCAATCCTGCCTGTTTCATGTGGTCTTACATCGCTCAGCTAAAAGGTAGTCTGTTATCATAAACTTAAGCATAAGATTTTTTTTAGCAATGAAAGAGCTTTGCTCTATCAAGTTTTACCACACAGCTGGTGTAAACAGAGGTACACATATGGATGTTCATGAAAGATCTGTTGATAATCAGCAATTTGTGATGTAGTCCTACTCAATACTGTAGCTGCAACTTGATCAGAGAACTTAAAAGTAGTTGATACACAACCATATTTTACTTCAATCCACATACTTTTGCCATTAAGCTACATTACAAATGGCAGAAAAGTAGCTATTAAAAGATCTTTTCAACTGATAATTTTTTCCAGTACTCAGTTTTTAACTAACTCGGGTTCCTGGGTTTCCATTGTATTTTTTAATGTATTGTAATTCTTTTCCAGTCTAAATATGGAAGGGAAAATAAGCACACAAATGCTAAAATCAAAGCTTAAAAATGCATCAAAACTTCTTTACATTTTTTTTTAATCTGGAGATTTTATAAGAATGCCTAATTTCCATCACAAAGGCATAGACTGAAGGTATTTAAATAACAATACTACCATTTAGACATTGTCTGAGTGAAAAGAATTTTCAAGCCTTTGAGGTTCATCTTTCACTAGTTAAAATGTAGCTTCTGGCGAATTGCAAGCTACATTTCCAGATTGAATGATGTTTTCTTGTGTAAGTGTTATTTAGGAGAGAACAATTAAAGCCATGGAATAAGACACCTACTTCTCCTATGGTCCTTTTATGATAGGTTAACGGCCAGTAAAATGAGCTAAAACAGAAATCACCTTATCTTGGAAATGAACAAACTGAATCTTTACAAGCTCTGGTTCAGCAGTCCTGGAGATCAGAAGTCACTGCTAATTTCTCAGAAGGTGGACACTAGAAAACCAATACAATGTGCTAGATGGCAGCAGTCAGTAATTTCCCTGAATATTTGCAGGTTATTTATTATACTACTAGACTTCTGCTTCTTATGGTTCTGGACACGAGGGACAGCAAATGACAAAAGTATGTGCTGTGAGTAGTGAGAGAAGTGGTATCTTCTCCAGGATTTTCAAGCTTCAGAATCAGATGGGTTTTTTTGTGTTATTGGGTTTTTTTGCTTATTTGTTTTTAACTAATCAGTGGCTTTTGTCTTTTGCTGTTCTTTCAGCACCAAGTATTCCAGTCAAGTGGAGCAGATAGATCCCAGATTTAGACACACAAACTTAACTGAGGTAGAAATAAACACAGCAGTATCTTGCTGGGTCCCAGTCTCCTGCAAGCTCAAGCTTTGCATGGCAAGCCTGAGTACTGACAGCTGCCCTTGCCAAGGCACAAAACCCAGGCAGAATCATAGGAAAAAGGCTCCTTCACCCATCTTCTACTCTTCCATCATGATATTGCCTCTTCTTATACAGTAATGTGAGCACCAAGGACATGTCCCTGGAATACAGGGGAACTTTAGAGAACAGGAGAAAGAAGCCAGTGAATGAAAAGACAGGGCAAGGCAAAACAGTTACAAAACCTCACTGTGCCTGAATTTTCTGTATTGAAAATCTAAGAATTGGTTGTTTATTGTGTAGTGTGGGCTGTAACAGTACTCCAGTCTATTCTCATTTCATGACGGCACCTATTGGGTAAGATTCCTCATGGAGAATATGATCAGAAGTGTTATGTCTTCCACCTGAAAATAAAATATATGTAGTCAGTATATGGCATTCAATTTGACATACTTCAGGTTTTGTTTTTGCCACATATTCATGGTACATTCAGCAATGAAGATAAGGAAGTCAAGTGACTACATTTGACACGTGTCATTGAAAACTTCCTCCCAATAATGTTTTTCATTGCATTTAAATCTGAGGACAAAGGATATTTTCAGGAGAGACAAACTTATACCCATCTTGCTTAGGGGTGAAAGGGAAAGTAGAAATGTCCTTAACAAAAGAGGATCAATAATCTCTGGACTGTGAAGTTCTAAAGTCTCTGTACTGGATCAATGACTTACCATTGTTTTCATTTGCTTAGCAAATAATCAGTAGTCATCTTGACAACTTGAGCCTGCTCCAGTTAGTGGAGATGGACTTTATAAATTATATAAATTATAAATTTATATAATTATCTTAAGCGATTAATTATATAGAAACCAATAGAGTGTACAGCAATGTTAAAACAAGAAAATGAAGAGATGGGAACACCATTATTTTTCATGTATTACTACAATAAAATATTCAGCACCTGTCAATATAATGAATTTAGAGGAAATTAATTATATATGTATATTTTCTGGTTTAAATTATAATGTACCTAAACGGTAGTACACTGGAACCAGGCTCAAATAAGTTATACAAAGCTCTGTAATTTCATAGACAGGTTTTTTATCTCACTTTGCCAATTTAATCTAGTGAGACAATCATACCTTAAAAATTAATATGTGGTGAACTTTTACTGTATGCGAAAGAATGGCGCCAATGAGGATATAGGCACTGTTGCAATTTAGTATCTGCTTGGGTCTAGCTAGGTTAATTGTTAAAAGAAAGAAAAAGCTAATGCTTTTGTGATAGTACAAGGATTGGCTTCTTTTCAAGTAACAAACGGTATTTTGCTAGTGTGAAACAAGGGAATTGCATGCTGTAATGCTTAAAATTAAAATACTTATTTAACCAAATGAAATTGCCTTCCTGAATGGGTTGATGGTGAAGTTGCCTTTGTATAGAACTGAAAGGTGTATTAGAAACCTACCAGATGGAAAGTGCATGAGATTGGAATTTTCTCTTTTTAGAACAACAGATACTCTCTTCTACTGTAAACTAATTGCGAGAGCTTAGAATTTGTTCCCAAACATAAGTGTACAAATGTGCTTGTGGTACTTAGATGTTGTATTACATATCCTCCAATGACTTAAAATAGTGTGATGGTCTTCTTCAAGACAATGTATGATGAATTATAATCAAGGACTTGTCTTTATGATTGATTTGAAAAATAAAAATATTTTTTATGTCTGGTTAAACTTAAATGAAGCATGTTTCAACTGTAAGTTTAGCAAATATATATCTCTGATTGGTCTTCTCAGATTTAACTGTAGACAAATATCTCCTTGTGTGTTGGGTTCTCAGGCTTGTTCAAGACTTTTCCACATTAGATTTTGGAAACCACGCTATTTTCCCCCCCATATAATTATTTACCAAGAAGATGTTCTTCGTCTATTTGAGATTAAAACTGATATTTTGAAGCTCTACATCACATCTTACAATCATCATTTGTACTTAATGGTAGCATGCTTCTTAGTGATTTTCCTCTATCCACTTTTTTAAGTTTACCTGCAGCTTGTGAGCATCTACAGATAAAGACAATTTCTGTTCATTTGTTGTAAGGTCCTATATGACCATAAAAGAGTAAATGCACGGTGCAATTTTCACAGTAGGTCTCCTTCATGCTAAATGACATACCAAAAGGCCTAGTTAATTCTGGAAACTGAACAACAAAATTCATTGTTAATACATATCTCTTGCTGCTTGGAGCTCAAAGCATTCAAACATTTATAGAGGATAACGAAAAGTGTCTGTGGTTAATTTGCTTTACATATCACTATGCATGAAATTTATATGTGTGGTAGAAATGTGTTACACCATACATGTATTTTTTCTACTTAATCATCATTCTATTCCATAAAATGATGGATAAACATTATCTGATCTTAAAGACTGCATATATATAATCTCTGAGATGGTTTTCCTGCTTGTCCCACACTATGTTAATACATACATTTTTGAAGAATTATTTACAGGTGATTATTTTATAATGGACACAATGGTTTTCACATCTTAATTAAAGTGCTTGGGTTTTGTTGTTTGGTTAGTTGGTTTTTAGTTTGTGTTGTCTTGCTTATCATTATTTTTTTTTTCCTTTGAGATTATCCAGGAACATTATTTATTGTGATTACTTTTCTCTTCAAAATTTCCATTAAATTAATTAGTTAGTTAAATTAAATTAAATTAATTTCCATTAGACAGGCTGTTTTCACAACAAACTACACTTAAAAAGCTTTTCTAGACTTAGCATGGGCATGTATGTTTTTGAAATATGTTAAAGGTTAATGGTCTGATAGTGCATTGAGGGACTTTGTGCTTGTGTATGTTTGCAGTCTGGGCTTTGATTTAAGGAACACCTGACTTCCTTTACTAAAAACCAGATACAGAACACAATTCACCAATCATGAGTAAAAATAGCAATATAATCTGCATTTTTTTATAAGTAAAAAAAAAAAATCAGTACTGGCATATGCTGACTGTTCACATATAAGTGAAGTCATATACTCTAGACGCACACACACCATGTGTAGATAGGAAGCACATTTCCCACTTTTTGAAATATGAGATACATCTGACATGCAAAAAGTATGAAAAAATGTTTCCTATGGTCACAAGCTTTTATTTACATTTACCAAAAATGATTTCTTACCTTTCCATATAAAAATGCACAGGAACTCAAAGGAAATGACATACATAAGCAAAGAGTTTAATCTTGACTATTCCTTTACAAATATTCTGAAGAACAGTTCGGGTATGATAAAATTATTGCTCCTGGATCTTTTTATACCTGTGTATGATCCTTTTTATTCTTTCTGTATTGACAGGTACGGTCAGTTGCTGAAGAAAGAATATTACCTTGGTCTTTATTTGATGCATCCGTTCTTACTTTTTCCTCTGTAGAACCAGTGAAGACATGATTGCAACGTTTTCAGAAGTACCTGCTGTAGCTTCTAATGAAGTACGAAGGATAAAAGCAGCAATACATTCCCAGGTCAAGGACTGCAATTGTTATTCACCTGAGATGTTGTCCTAGATCAAAGGTACTGAGCAGAAACTGATGGCTATTGTCTATATTATGCAGCTGCCATAATAGATTATCCCATTTCCTAAGTCAGTGCATCTGCACTGCCAAAAGTGGGATTGCCGTGGTCCAAAATCTTTTGTCCCTTATTCCTACATGGCTTGTTACCCTTAAGAATGTGTTTGGCTTGAAAATCAAAAAGAGTCCTATAATCTTCATGAGAACCAGGGAAAGAACATGTCACAAAGAAGCCAGGAAGATGCTAATTTCTGCAGCAAAGTTGGCCAAAGTTGTTCCCAGTCTTTAATTTCTGGTTTCATCTTCTCATTCCTGGTCTTATGCCACAATATTTCAACTTCTTTGTCATGATAGTAGAAAAGTATGTAGGCCTGTGAACAAAACCATAGACCAAAAATAAAACTTGGCTAAAGTCTTTTAAAAGTATTCCTCAGACAGCTTTCATTTCACTGCCATTTACCAGAAAGAGGTTAATAGCCTGATCCAAACAAGTTCTGACTTTCTGTTTTGAAGCAAACATGTTTTTCACTCTTTTACTGCAGTACCTACAAATAGTGCATTAAACAAGTCCCTGGACATTTGTAAAATCAGTCTATATAGCTACTTTCCATTTGACACAAGCAGCTTTAAATTATTTGATCATATTTGCCTTTTGAAAGCTGAGTCTGAAAAGTAGAAGGATTTACAATGCATTCTGTTGCAATTTCTTTGTCCCGTCATTAAAAATGAGGTTGTAAATCAAACAGTGCATGGATTTCCTTTTTGGCACATTTATACCCTACAGGACTTTGCTGTGTTTGGGCAGAAAGTGTTGTTGCACTTCAAAGCTAATATTAACCTTCTGTTAGTAGAATTACAATTTAGCTCTGTCCAGAATCATACTTGATTAAAAATTTATCTCTCATAGCCTTTTTGTCACCATAAAGATACATACCAGTTGACAGCGAGAAAATTTTTTAAGTTTTTTTAAGTTAAAAATGAGGTTTTTTGGTACCATTTTTAAAGAAAAATTCACAGTACTCTCTGTATTAGCAAGATACTATTTTTATATAAGTCTCTCTTATTTTACTCCAAATATTTCTCAAAATGAAAAAAACATCACTAACGATCTTAAACCTACAAATACAGTTTTCAAGTCAAGAGGCATAAGCATGTGGCAATTCGCTGTATGGAAACAGATCACTGAACTCCATGGCTCCTTCTGAAAAAGACAAAACAATATGATACATTTCACAAAGTAGATAACGCCATTCATGGAGAAAGACGATGAAATGGACAAATTCCTGTTTTCCTCTGTAATGATTGTCTTATTCCTTGAAGCATAACATTCGATTGCCCTCATCTTTACATGGATAACTACAAATGTTATTACTGGCTATAAAATTATCCAGCCCTTCTGAAAAAATCATCTGTAGCATCTGCCTTTCCCATTTCCCTGCAGCCATGAAATGTCACAGTCTGATGATACACAATATAAAGGAAGACACACTTTCTTTTATGTATTTTCTGTGTCCATTTTCTCTGGTGATTCTTTAGTCTTTAAAAAAAGTGCTAGAAAAAGAGACTATCAAGGTTAGGATTTAATTGCTAACTAGAAGGTTTATACTGTTTACTCTTAACCCACCTGGCCTCCAGGTGCCACTGGAATGAAGGGCTTCTTTCTCGTAGAGTGACTGAGAAATGTCTACCTGTGTCAGTGTGGATGCTTTGGGTGCTGCAGGGGATCTCAAATGGCTCTAGAAAATGTGTATTTAGGCAATAGAATTCCATATTTGTTTGCCTGAAGACTCTAACAACTGGAAAGCTGAGAGAGTTTAGCCACTAAATTTCTAATGGCACTAAATATCATATTCTAAAAAGAAAATAAGAAACATTTTTTGATTGTACTCAGATGACATTCAGGAGGTTTGTCATTCACTGAGGATGGAGAATTTGCACTAAATTATATGGTACCTATATATTTAATGTCTCCCTCTCTCTTCTCAGTCCCCCCTCCAGAGCTGGGGGTGAGGGGTTGGTTAAAGAGCAGTTGTAAGATGTGATAAGTTCATCTGCCCACAAATTAAGAGTCAGTGCCAGATGTAGCTGCAGAAGCCTCATCTCCTTCATGTTCCTGGTTTCAGCAATGCCTAACAATTGAATAACAATACTGTTTCTGCAAGAGAAGAGACTTTAGGCAAACAAGCTGTGGAAGTTTGTCTTGGTTGCAGTAGCACTGGATGTGTATTCTACAACAAAAAACCAACATGATATTAACAGCAACTTCACATTTCTTTGTCCTTCAATAGAAAATATTTGTGTATTTTAGTTGTAAACTTTCTGTATTTTACATGCTTTCTTTTCATACAAGTGTGTAATTTGTGCCTTTTTGTCTGATAAGGATCCTTTTAACTTTTCCTCCCGCCTGACTGAACCTGTCTAGAAGGTAGTAACTTCAGTGAAAAGTAATTCTCAAGAAGTACCTTTCCTATATCAGATACTTATGTTATACTAAAATAAATAAATACACATCTCCGTACCTATCCCTCCTTATTGGCTGTAAGGAAGAGAAAAAGATAAGTAGATTTAAGACAAAATGTCTAATGTGCAAACTAAATACGTTGTGAATTTCAGTGAAGAGAGTGATTTGCTACCCCATGTGCAGCACATAAATCTATCATAAACCACATCAGCCCTCAATGTGTCTTTCTCTCAGTGACTGGAAATGCATGTACCTGAAATACATTTATTATTATTATTGTATCCTTGTTAATAGACTAAGGATTTAGCTTTTCACAAAAGAATCAGAAATGAGAGAATAATTCTTGATCAAAATTGTTTAAAATGTAACCAACTTTTCTTTTTGCTGAGCATGTCACAAAAATCTTGTTGCAGCTGTCTTTCTTCAACAAAGTATACTTACCAAATAATTTTCATTGTCAGTATTTGGTAGAAGTTGCTCCTAGTGAGCAGCTGACACTTCACACTTGCACTGCTTTGGGATAATAGTATTTAGCAACAGTTATTTTTCTATATACTTGTCAAACAATATAAAATGAATTTTCAGAATGTATATTAAAAACAGTTATTCGGAAAGTGGGTGTTCAACGTTTGATAGATGTGACCTGTTTCAGGAAGACAAAGCTAACCTGTGGGCTATATTTTGTTAATGTCTAGAAAAGGATGGGAAGTCCATCCTCACTTAGCACAGCATTAAACAGTACCTGAAGCAAATATTTGTTTCTGTTCACTGAAATAGACAAAAATTACTTTCCAATAACTCAGTAAGTCGTCAAATGCTGTAAAAGCCGATGAGTTTTCATTATACAAGGTATTTAATCAAGGGGTTTCTCAAAGGAAAAGAAGAATGAAGTTCTGTGATATTTTAGTGGGATTACACATAGATCTATGTGCAGTGAAAAACAAATTATATCACTCAGCTTGCTAATGTGCCTTTGCTATAGAGTGCAGTGTAGTATAGCTACAATCCAGAAAAATAGCATTTAAGGCTATTTAGTTAGCTTTTGTACAGATACATAGCTCATTGACCAGATTACAAGTTTGAGTAGTTTGAAACAGCACTGGTGCGAACGGTGAAGAGTACTGTTAAAAGGTGTTGCTCAGCAAATGGTCCTTTAGTCTTTCCGTCATGTTTTAGAATGAATTTCCATTCCTTAGGGTTATGAGCTACATTCAGTAGTTTGTGTGTAACAAAACATTTCAGAAACCTCAGAAACCTTCTGAAGGTTCCTTACCAGTCAGCTTTGCCTTTGACAACACTCACATCACAAACTGCTGCAGACGATTCTGTTTTCTTCTGAAGTCTAACCTCCTTGCACATTTATGGGATGCATCTTTGATAGGTGAGTCTAACTTGTTCATTAGGTATGAACCCTAGATCTCCCAGGACTGATTTCAAATCCACATGATGCCCTTAATATTCTGTATCTTGCATCTGAATCCATGATTTATTTAAAAGATGTCTAGAATTGTATGTAAGCAGGCAGCTCCCTATTGAACTATTATAACAGCTAGGGAGATTCATGCGTATTGCTTATTTCACCATATGTAAAGAATAATCTACATCCTAAATAAATGGGTTCATTATGCTCTCACTGGAGATCATAAGTTATGAATAACGTCCTTTCCATGTATCTTACTACTTGAGAATGAATCCATTCAACAAAACTCTGAAGAGGTGCAGCTTTATCTGGAAATACCATTCTAAACAGACCCTTCATTTTTGGACTCAGTTCTGCAAGTCTGTAACAAAGTACCAAGTGCCATTCATGCTCAACTGCAACTATATAAGTAATAACAGTGATTTAGAGGAAAGAGAAGAAATGAGACCTTCTCATTTGTCAGCTGAAAAGCTCAATGTATCCACATGTAAGAGAAGCATCTGAACTTACAGGTATTTGGAGGTAAAAAAATCATTCTGTTTGAAGGAGAAAATTGTAAGAAACACTAAGATCCATTAGTAAATAAAAAACAATTGATTAAAAGAAAAACAAACATTTTACTCTTTGCTAAGATTTTACTTCATATTAAAGGAAAAGTAAAATAAAAAAGGTTAAGAAAAGGCAATAATGTCTGCTCTCATTCTTCACAAAAATGCTGACGTCTGCTAGACCCTCATGTTGCATATAATGCTTGAGATTCAGTAAAAGTGCATTTAGGATTTTTTTTAATTTAGAGGCAAAAAGATAAATTGAAGCATGCCATCTAGGAGAGTAAAATTTACATGAAGTAACCACTAAAACAAAGAATGCATTCATAAAGATTTATTTTTATGCGTATTTCAGAAGAGTATCAGCATACATAGCCTTTAAAAAAAAATGTCCAAAACATTGCAAGATTGTTTTTCATCACTTACATTTAGAAATTAAGACTAACATTTAGTTGGGTAATTTGTAGTGCTAGGAAAACAGACTCTAGAATTTTCATATTAGAAAACTACTTGAGCTTCAGAAATTGGATTGAATCAGAAGCCTTTGAATAAGTATTGCTTAAATGTTCTGTGTTTATACAATCTGATTTGCTGGGATTTATGGAAATAATGTATAATAAACAAGGAAATAAAGATACTTTGTAAGAAAAGTAATGCCTAAATAAGTATTGAGAATGTATTTCTAGTAAATACTTCTAGAACTCCTGAGTTAAACTATTATCTGTCTGTATTTTTTCCTGTCAACAGAAAAAAATATCTTGCATTATCTGGGAAAGAGACACTGTTTCAAATTTACTTTTGAAAGAACTCCGAGACCTTATTTAACGTTAACTAAATTTAAAGGTATCCATAAACAATTGTGAAAAAATAAATCTGACTACAGAAACATATCACAAAATATATATTTCGTACAAACTGAGATCTAGCTTTTAGTACTAAGCATACAAATGATTTTATTTGAATTGTTAAAATTTTAATTCCCTGCTGCTCTCACTGAACTGATTTCAGAAAGTTGAAACATTTAGATGAACATTTTCTTTGTTTGAAAACATGCTGCTTAAGCATAAAACAGCAGAGTGCTTGATCTTGAAAACTGTTCCATGATTCTCAAGGTCATTCACAAAAGGACCCTTCTTTATACTTTCATTTTGTACTAAAATATATTTAAAAACCATTTTTATCAGTAGAGAAATAAAAAATCACAATTATTGGAGGTGCGTTTAGTTTCGAATTATATTAAAATATTGGTAAATAAAACTGAAGTATTTTGTATTATCTACCTTGTATCCTGGTCTGTTTTACATCTGATTTTGCCTATCCCAGCAGGTCACGGTACGGCCAATTTAAATGAGAGCTGAGTGAGAGGGAGAGAGTAGTCATTATCAACCTCACATGAAGAGGCATAGAAAACTTTGCTGCTACAGTGGAAGTTTTTTGATGCAACACTCAGATAGGAATGAATCTTTTTCAGAGAGTAGGAAAGACCTAATTGTTTGCTTGAGAAGCAAAGTCTCTAACTTTCATTGCCTCCTGACTTCCACTACTGTTCAGAGAGACTTCTGAGTTAATGCTGTTATCCTTTGATTCGTGGCTGAGACAACAAAGCTTATACAATGTGATAGCTTAGAGCAGTTTGGACAGCTTGTGCACCTGTCCTACCACTGGCAAAGCTAGAGTAAGTACCTTCCCTAACATAGACTTCAGCTATTTAGATTTTTAAGGATGCATATAAAACGCATGGGTTATTCATAGCAATTCACTGCAATTTTCTTTCTGATTTTGCTTATATAGCACAAATACAATTTAAAATTGATAGAGAAGAGGAAAACAGAATATTTACTTGCTTGTTGGTTGGTTGATTTTTTTTGTTCATTGATTAAAAATTTGTTTCTTTTTGCTACCAATGATTACACACTTTAAAGGAGACAAATGTAATTAATCAGTGATATGGTAAAGGTGTAAGCAGGTGTCTAATTTTACTTGTGTAGGAAAGGTGATTAAATGAGAGATGCTCTGCACTTGATTTATCTTAAACATATGATGAAATAATGAAGACAGTTTTCATCATTTTCAACGCACATTGAAAAGAACTTTTTTACTACTGCTGATCAAATTAGGCTAACTTGTTTGACAGCACTTGGGAAAAAAATAACATTTAATATACAGACAACTTGAAACTCATCTGTGAAGTATGAAGCTTTTGGGATTAAATTATTGTATTTTTTGTTAATCTCTTATTAACTGGGGAGAAATAAGTTTGGGGAATCAATCTTCTGTTTTTTACTCTTAACATGTATCTGCGCACAGAACATGTTTTATGCAGTCATGGCAACGTGTGTAAAATTTGGTTCAAGAAAAGACAAAAGATGAGGAAATATATGGTGGAGATTTGGGGTTTACTTGTCTCTTAGTTACTCTATGGTTCTTCAAAATGTTGTGGATGATTTGTAGGAAGAATTTTTATTGTTTGCCTTCTGCTGGTTGATGAATTATTGAGCAAGGCAGTAACCGGAATGGAAGTTGAGAATGGTGTTATCTAAAAACAAAATCAAAAAAAAATAATCTGGAAAATCAAAGGGCATAACAGGAAGAAAACAGATAGGGATATAAAGCTGTGAAGGCATAGACTAAAAGACATGAGAAGTGCATGAAAAATGACAAAAATAACTAGATTTTCCCTAGGGACATAGAAGGGATTCTCTCAGGTTCATTGCTACCTGGAATTAGTGGAAAGAGAGCAAACCTGGCAGACACGATGCTGCAGACAGGGAAAAGCAAAAGAATTTTATTTCATTATACATCTTTTGTCACATTATCAATTTCCTCTGTTCTAAAATAACAATCACTCTAGCTAATCTTTAGATAATATTTGAGCCTTTGATCTATACTTCTCAAGAAAAGACACAGCTGAAGTATTTAGCAGTCTTGTTGAAAACTTTGGCAGTACTGCAGCTTATGGAATACATGAGCACTGTAATATCCATGACTTTCATGATAGTACCAATTTAATTTCAGACCTGTGCATATCTCTGTACACAAACACATCTGCAATTGTGGAAGTGCAATTGTGGAAGTTAAGAAATAAAATGTGGACAAGTACATTTGTCTTTGAAAGAGTTGGTTCATATTTGCTTGTTTTTATTTTCCCCATTATTTCCACATTTTTTCATATTTATTATATCTTCAAAATAAACAGTTTGTGAAAAACTTAATACAGTTATCAAGTAGTTCATAATATTAGTATTTTGAGGTAAAAGAATAAATAGAGAGATAAAAGTTCACATTCTACCTCATTCAGGCATGACAGAGAATTTCTATTGTGTATTGATCCACAAACCATGGTACTTTTTTCCTTTCTGAGAAAAGTAGAAAAAGCTCAGTTTACATGGGCAGTGAGTGATTCAACTTTTACTGTTCTACCTTTTTCAGAGTAGGAGTTACCATGAATTTGATAAATTGTTTGACTATGTATCTATTCAATTAGTTCTTTGAGAAAAATACATTATTTTTTTTTCTTTTTTAAAGCAGATTCACATGGTGTTGTGGTGGAAAAATGACTTTTGGAAAAAAAATTGTTCAAAATTGCATTCACTTGCTGTATTTTTTATTGTTATTATTACAGTGGTAACATTTTAGTTTATAATGATGAAGCTCAAAAGTATCCTGAGACAAACCTCCAGCAACCAATGGTGTTGCCTTGCATTCCCTGGGAGCTGCATTGCCATTGTGTGCCTCTCTGTTTTTAAACCTGTTGGCAGATTTGATAAAGAAGTATCAAAAATATTTTCTTCATATTTATTAAGAATTAGTGCCTGGGTAGAGAAGTGGACCTTTGCCTTCTGTTGAAAAAAAATGTTGTAGCGTTAGAAAATGAATCGCTGTTAGTTCCACTAGAAATGGCAAAATGCCATGCTCTGTCCATGGTGCTGATAAAAAGTTTTTGAACTCTTTCCATTTCCACCTAGGCATGCAAACAATAGCAGATCCATTATGGTGACTTTTTCTCCTTTACAATCTCAGTTGTTCTGAAAGCACCACAGAAGTCCAAGTAATGCTCAGAAAGAATGAAGGAAAATAAAATCATGCTTTTAAATAATATCTTGCAGCAGGATGAAGATCTAGAATCATCTCAAGAATTGCCTAACTCAGAAGAGACAAGACTGTAATCTCTGGGAATCAAACAAGCAATCAAACAAAAACGTTAAGGAATGATTCTTCAGATGCTACTACATACTGAACCAATATCTTTTGATGCAATCTCTTGTTTGTTCATGGAAACTGAAAAGGTTTTTAAATTTCCTTAGATGTAAAGATTCTGTCAAAAACTTCATTCAAAGGATGTGGAAGCTTGAAAGCAAACACTCATACTGAATGCATAAACGCTCAGACATTCTGATATTTCTCAGACCTACTCTAAAACCAAAACTTAGAAACCTTACTGGAATATAAAATCTTCATTTTCTGTTGGTTTTTTTCCCCCCCTACTTTGTTTCCTTATGACTTGTGTTTCTCTTTTTTCAGAAGTAAGGATAAAAAGAAATTCTACACTTTTCATATGAAAAAATAAGGCAAACTGTGTTAGAAAGATTTTGCTGAGTGTCAGGTTTGTAGATTTTAAGATTTTGTCCAAAGTTATGCAGTTAGAAATATACCATTTGACTTTTAAATAATTTTAAATTAGAACAACCTATAGTTGAAGGCAAAATTGAAGACACTTAATTCAGTTCTAAAGTTGTTTTTCCATGCAATAAAATGAAAAATAATATTGAGGTATAAAAAAAATTGAAGAAAGATAATTCAGCAAGGGAAAATAAGTGATGGTTTTGTATCTGTTTTGTTTTGTGGGGTTTTGTTTTCCTTCCTGTATTCTTTTGCTGGATAATGCACTGGAAGATTTATTGGGTAGACTTCCATGTAGCCAACTTCAGTGGTCTCAAGCTTTTTCATTTCTGACTTTCTAAATATTTTGATGATGCTTCTTCATGAATACAAAAATGGATTTACTGACATTGGGCTTACTTCTCTGTGAATTACCTTTCTTTGTAGCTTCATGGGACTTCAGGACACCACCTACAGCAGGTTGAACAGGTAATTTGGAAAAACACACACTCTATTCCTCAGGAATGTCTGTCTTTATGCAACAGTTATCTGTTGCCCTGTATTTTTCTCTGGCTCATTGCTGGATTATCAGTCACTTTATGATGTGAAAAGGTTGACACTTGAAATACGCAGACACACAATGCTTGCTAAAAATCCAGTTTGAGTAACAAAATGATATAGTAAAGGATATTCATTTACATATGGGTGACGAATTTGCGGTATTGAAAGTGGTGAATGGCAAAAAAAATGAGCCATATATTTGGCAGACTAATAATGGCATTAGTTAGGGGCGGTGTCCTTAACCAAGGTAAGAAACGTGATGCAATTTGTCTCTACCTGTTCTTCCTCTGTTATGATCCTTGTAGGGACTATAGGTGTCCTTTATTCTTCTTGTTGATTCCTTTGTGTTTTGACTATGCGTCTTCTGAAATAATTGTTTATTAGTTTTGAATGCTACTTGATTGCAGGCTAGTCAGTATTACCTTTGCAAGATTCTCCACAGTCAATGGACTCATCTATTACTACCACAAACATGAAAACTGAACACTCATTTATAATAATAGTCTCAGAGTTCAAAAAAATCTGTTAAAAATAGCAAACAAGTTCTGGTAATTTACAACCCTGTAGCTGTATAAAACTGACATCCAGCTACATTTAAAAATTAGCAGTATGAGTCTTTTCATAAATGCAATAGCTTTCAACATGAAGGACATCATTCCTTCATTGATATTCTGAATGATCTCCCAAAATGTCAAACTCAGGAAACAATAGAAAGTTTTAAAACATTTTATAATATTTTCATATGAAAATAGCATTTTTGTCATAAAAAATATAGAATGTTAAAGTGACATTTTATATACTATCATATTTTTATTTTAATTTTAGATATGAAATGAAAGTGCACAAAACGTACAAAAAGAATAAAAATAAGGAAGTTAGTAGTGAGGATATACAGCAAATCATCTATCAACAGTACACATTAGGCTTGCTACTAGTAGTAAATGATTCACCTGCATATTAGAAAATCATTTTGGTTCTGAAAATAAAACAATCTTTTAAGCATTGGTTAATATTATCAGCCCCAAGTCTTCTGGGACTTTCAATTGTATGATTTAAATTAGATGCTTTTTGCTAGCTTTTCTTACTATCCAATTAATTTTCAAAACCAATTAAGATAAAAATCACCCATAATGATATCATACTTATATACAATATAAGCCTATAATTTTGCCTATCTCATTTACCATTTTTTGATCCAGCATTAGTGTCTGTTTTAGAGTCGAGCACACAGTCCATGGTTGGTGTCTGTGAACTGTTCATACATTTGGAAAACCATGTCCCCTTGAATACGACATTGGTTTTGCTAAATGCAGACACGCGAGTAACTTACAATGAATAATCTGACATGTATAACCTATTTTAGGCTATCATGATATCTCCAAGTAGATCACAGTTTATTAAAAATATTGTGTGCAAGATAATTCCTTTTGCATTTTGAGTTCTATAGAAAGGAAGGGATAGAGGGAAATGTGATGCTGTATATTGGTTTGTCTAATAAATTTATTTACTGGGAGACTGCACAAGAATATTTGTTGTTAATATTTGATTACTCAGTGTTGAAAGTGTTTTCATGAGTACTGAATGTTCATAGTGCTTTCATTCCCAATCCCAGTGGAAACCATGTAGTTCAAATATATTTATCTGCTGGAAGCCTGCTTTCTGTGAATTGTTGTTGTAAAACTTCAAATGCTTGGAACCATTTAGTAGATGTGAAGCAGCAACCATGAATATAACAATTTTTGTCCAAACCTACCTAGCTAGCCCTCTGTTCCATATTTATTCTAGTTTCACAGACTGTGTTCTAGTTAGGTACTGATTGTTCATAATGCTTAAGTCCCAACGCATAGGAACTCAAATGTCCAACAAACTTAGCTTTTATGATTAGATTCATTTATGGCATAAATAAATGACATTAAACAACGTGAAGGGAATAACTCAAATGATCACCTGTTGTCCACATATTTCATGCAAATACAACTGAAAATCTCTGCATTTCTTAAAATAAAACCAGTTATTCTCAAAAGATTGGAGGTCAGAAAGCAGGTAATATAAGTCTTTTAATAATCTATTTTTCTACCCAGATGCTGAGCACTGGTCATTTTCCTTGCTTTGACTACAGTCACTGACTGCTCAGTGTTATTTAGTTATCTAAAGATAGCATATAACCAAGTACACGCATTTAAGAAAAATACAAAGAAGCTACAAATCCTGAAGAATAATCAGCAACATATCTGCATGATGTTTTTTCTCATAAGTAACAATAATATAAATATATTCAAGAACTGAATTCATAATTTATAAACTTGAGTAGTTTTCAAGACTGATTTTAGAAACACTTTAGAGAACCTTGTATCATCCTGACTGCAAGCACTATATGTCATATAGATATATTTTTCAAGAATGATTGTTGTTGACCAAGCTAGTGACATTTAACAGATTTCTATTTGGAAAAAAAGAAAATACAAATCAAGTTAGTAGCAAGTCATGAATAAATATCAAATGAAGTATGTTAAAAAAGAAAGAAAAAGATACAGAAAACAACCGAGTCATCATGAGAATAATTTTCCTGTTTCTTTAAAATACTTTTCTCTAATTAGAACTTTTTCTCCTACTTCTAAGACTGTCCTCACCAAATCATAGGATTTTCACCTTATTGTATAAGACAAAAAAAAACTTTGTATCTTCCTAACTCTATCTTGACTATGATCCATCTCTTCATTAAACTTAAAAATCTACAGCTGGAGAGAGAATTAAGCCTTAAGAAGAACTATAGAGGGCTCATCATTCAAGTAAATGAATATTCCACATTTGGAAGGAGTTGGACTAAGAGTGAAAAGAATGTGTCATCTGTTTTGGAACTGACAGAATTTAGAATTCTATATTGCAGGTATAGATCATAAGTCAGATGAAAGGATTTAAAATGTCTGGGGGAAAAAAGATGATATTTAGTTTAAAACTTTTTGTTAACCCAGCACAAATTACTTTCCTTTGTTCATTTATTTTGTTTTACGTTATACATGCTACTTGATATAAAAAAAATAAATATTTAGTTAGATACTTATATAGAAGCATCTGGAATATAATTTCAAAATGATGTAGGCTTTTTATAAATAGAAATATGTCTCAGTTTTGACTTAACTGTACTTTTTAGAAATATGTAATTGCTCCTAGTGATTCTTCATTGATTCCCTCTATTCCTTAAGAAGTTTGAGTTTATAGATATAAAAAAGAAAACGTGTAAGATTTGCAAAATTAGACCCTTTAATACTGAAGTGAAATGAATACCAAATCCTTATCTGTGAGATTTCTGCAAATACCACAAGATAAGTCTGCAGCATGTAAGATAATTTAATCTTTTCTGTTAAAATATTTGTCCCCTTTTACCTGACTGAAATATTGAAACAAATTTTAAAGGACAATCAGAGCAGACTGCATTCTTTTATTTCTAACAACGTAAAAGGAATTAAACTCTTTATCACTGTAAGCTGCCCCAAATTTTAAGTCATGGACTAATCTTAAGAAATTTAAGAAGCTTACAGGGTATTCCGGTACTATTTCTTTACATAAAGTTTATTTGATATACAAAAATAATTGTCAAAATCACTGAACTAGAGTGAAGGAATGGGATTTTCAACTAACTGAGCAGTAAGAATATTGAAACATTGTCAATATTTCTATAGTTGGGCTGGTAATAGACTTTTATTTGATTTAAACTGAAATGTGCCTTCAGCAAAAAACAGATGAAGTGCCAGAGTCAGAAGCAGCACAGTTAACTATGCAGTTTTCCACTTGTCCTATTGCACACTTCTATATAGTGGAGGGTTCTATACAGAAGAGCAATGCATGTTATCACACATTTTACCTAGTAAACATGAAGTCTACATATTATTTTAGGATATGAAAATATCTTAAACTTGCAGTCATTCTAATGCCAAAAATAAAATATAAAAAGAAATGTTCCACTGTTGTGTACTTGTATGTTAATTTATTGTTTGTCAAGTTCTGTACAATTATAGGGTAGAAAAGGAAATGTCAATGTCTACCAAGATTGTCTTAGCTTTATTGGTATTTTTAACTCTCTTTTTCTCACATCTTTTTTTCTTCCCCCCAGATTCCATACTCTGGAAAGCATTTGTTCGTTTATTTTTTTCCCCCCTATTATTTTGAACATTTGTACAAAAAATTACGACAGTGAGACTGATCTAGAACACACATTCACAATATAAATGCTCAAAGGAAGACCACACAGTTTTTAAGACAGGCATGTGGACTTCAGCAACATGAAAGACTAATTTCATGTCATTCTCCGATATTTGAATATTAAGGTTATACATGCAGAGTTGGCCACAACAAGAATTGTGCCTATTAGACAGTTAGCATGTTGTATCAACTGGAAGATACTTGTCTTCTTTGTTGATCACATATCATAGAATCATAGAATCATAGAATGGTTCAGGTTGGAAGGGACCTTAGAGATCATCTTGTTCCAACCCCCCTGCCATGGGCAAGGACACCTCCCACTAGACCAGGTTGCCCAAAGCCCCATCCAGCCTGGCTTTGAATACTTCCAGGGAGGGAGCATCGATGACTTCCCTGGGCAACCTGTTCCAGTGTCTCACCACCCTCACAGTGAAGAATTTCTTCCTTANTATAATCCACAATGAGGTGGATTGAGAACCACCTGAATGGGGGAGCTCAGAGGGTTGTGATCAGCAGCACAGGGTCTAGTTGGAGGCCTGTAGCTAGCTGTGTTCCCCAGGGCTCAATACCAGGTCAGATCTTGTTTAACGTTATCATCAGTGACCTGGATGAAGGGATAGAGTACACTCTCAGCAGTTTTGTTGATGATANTGTCCTCGTAGGGGAGCTACTTATATCAGTAAGTATGGGAAAGCAGTGCATACAGCAAATCTGTTTTCAAGAGAAAAAATAAAAATTAAAAAAAGGATATAATCCACAATGAGGTGGATTGAGAACCACCTGAATGGGGGAGCTCAGAGGGTTGTGATCAGCAGCACAGGGTCTAGTTGGAGGCCTGTAGCTAGCTGTGTTCCCCAGGGCTCAATACCAGGTCAGATCTTGTTTAACGTTATCATCAGTGACCTGGATGAAGGGATAGAGTACACTCTCAGCAGTTTTGTTGATGATANTCCCAGTAGTTTTGTTGATGATACAAAGCTAGGAGGAGTGGCTGACACACCAGAAGGCTGTGCTGCCATTCAGCAAGGCCTGGACAAGCTGGAGAGTTGGGTGGAAGGGAACCTGATGAGGTTCAATGAGAGCAAGTGGCTCTCACATCTGGGGAGAAATAATCTCATGCGTCAGTACACATTAGGGGAGGACCTGCTGAGATGAGCTCTGCAGAGAAGGACCTGGGTGTCCTGGTGGAAAACAGGTTGACCATGAGCCAGCAGCATGCCCTGGTGGCTAAGAAGTCCTATAGTATCCTGCAGTGCATTAAAAAGAGGATGGCCAGCAGGTTGAGGGAGGCGGTCCTCCCCCTCTAGTCTGCCCTGGTAAACCCACATCTGGATTCCTGTGTCCATTTCTGGGTTCCCCAGCTGAAGAAAGACACTCCTGGAGAGTGTCCAGTGGAGGACTGCAAAGATGATGAGGGCCTTAGAGCACCTCCCTTATGAGGAAAGGCTGAGAGACCTGGGACTGTTTAGCCTGGAGAAGACTGAGAGGGGATCTTATGAGCACTTAAAAGTATCTAAAGGGCAGGTGTCAAAAGGATAGGTCCCAACTCTTTTCAGTGGCTCTCAGCAACAGAACAAGGGGCAACGAGCACAAAATGGAACACAGAAGTTCCATCTGAACATGAGAAAGAATGTTCTTTACTGTGAAAGCGACATAGCACTGGAACGGGCTCTCCAGAGAGGTAGTGGACTCTCTTTGGAGATATTCAAGACCTACATGGACACTTTCCTGTGCAACCTACTCTGGGGAACCTGCTTTCGTAGGGGGGTGGGCTAGATGATATCCAGATATCCCTTACAACCCCTAAATGAGATGCACTGACAGTATTTAGGAGTGCTTTAGCAGTTTTGAAAAGCTTTTTCCTCCCAATAATGTTAGTTTTCCTAGAGTTCAGTCTAGCAGATGAATTTTCAGAGCAAATAGTGATTAGTTTTCATTACGACTTTCTGACTCTCAGCCTATTTCAACCGAGCCTTTGAAGAAAACTGATAAGAATTCTTTGGCAACAGTACTAAGTGGAGATTTGCCTGATTGATTTGAGATATTTTAATTGCGAATTGTAGCAGAATTCTTGTTCCTCCTGCACTCTTGGGTGACATTGTCTGTCTCCCAGATACATTTTCTCATTAGTTATGTGATGCATTTACTCTCTTCTGTTCTGGTGAACTTTATTTGCTGACATTTCCAACTCAACTTTCCAGGAATAGTAAATGTTTGCAGGAGGAGCTGCAAGATGCAAGTCTTCTGTTCTGGAGCTTGATTTAAAAGTCTGTACTAAATGTATGAGTTGAAATTGAATGTCAATGAGTTTAGCTATTGAACACATTATTTAAAAAACTGCTATAGTTGTTTTGTTTAGAAGTTAGAAGAGGTTATGCCAGTATGAACTTTCAAGGTTATGAACTTCGATACTAGAAATGTAAGAGCAATTACTTGAACTTCACTTGAATTACTCAAAAGGAGTATAAGGAGCTAATGTCTACCAATCCCTTTCCCAAAACAACAATAACAAAAAAAACACTCCAGAATTCTGTTTCCTTGATAGCCAAACTCATAATGCATAAATAATGCACCCGGATGTTAGAGGAAGGCATGGTTTAACTTTAGCAGTTGCAATATTAAATATAAGAACCAATAAATGTAATATTGTTATTGCTAAACTTCATCTTCATACAAGTCACTAGATGTTTATAGAACTACAACAAGTATGTTAGTTTGTACGAGACCACTCCATAAATTCCTCAGGAAAAGAAATAAATAGCAATAGCATGCAGAGTTCTTGCAAACTGAGCAGAAAAAATATTGCACAAAAGACAGAAAGCAAAGGTAGAATAGAGTGAGAATTGTTCAAATTCTAACTTGATATTCCACTGTCATGCAAACAAAGGAGCAAGATGACTTCAGATAGGTATCTAGCAATCCCAGATAAAGTATTTGATAGTTTAACGAACATAAACAGGAGTAACAAAAAGCTTTTGACTCACATAACAATGATTCCTCCCCAACAAAGATGAAGACACTCTACCCAAAGAGCAGCCAGACCCCCCCCACCCCCCTCCCCACAAGAGAAACACATTACCCTCTGTGGCTGGCTCTTAAATAAGCCCAGGGCAGCCTCAGCCTGGGTCCACCCCCTTCTGATCACGTGGGAGCACAGGTGCAAACAATTTGCTTGTGCTCCCTCAGCCAGCTATCATTCAGGCCATGACCTAGTGTTTCCCTTACATCCTGGGAAAAAATGAATTTGAGTTTTTCTAATATAACAGAACAAACAGTAATTTTTCATAAGAAATGATTTGCACTTTTAAATCTGGATGTATTTGTTATTCACCAGGTTGCTGCCCTGTACCTAACTGTAAAATGTATGAATCCTCTTTGCACAATTGCATATGGTTAGTTATGTAAGTATATTATTCAGCTTTCATCTTGCATGTGTTTGAAATTGATCTGTATTTCCTTTAACAGCTCATGTGAATTGGACTAGTGAAGCAACTCCTACTCTTTTTTCTTCAAAGAGGTGCGATAATAACCCCATATTTATGTAGCGCTTTCAATTCTTATGCATTTTACAAACTGATAATTTCAAGACGTCTTGAACTTAAATTCAATCGCATCAGCATTTTTCCCTTAATTTATTATTATATTATGCATTTTCAGATGAATTACAGAATTTCACAGTAAGAACACCATATAAAAATTTATGCGAGGAACAGAAATCAAACCAATGGGTGTTCTTATTAAAGTGAGAGAAGGGAGTTGATATAGGCATAATATATCTCTGTCTTCTGGAATTTGACCAAGATAAAAGGATTAACCATCTTCCTTGACTAGAGGTGCCAAGGGAACTTTAGCAAGGAGGCACATCTGGCAAACAGGCAGCATGGAAGCCAAATAATACCATCCTTCATCAACTCTTAAAATTCCACAGACCTGAAGAGTGTGGCTGGAAGAGTTCTAAGGAGTGATATTTCACTGTTCAGCAATAGAATGACTGGAATTATGAGGCCAGAGATAAATCATGTTGATGGTCTTATTGAAACAGCCATGCCTGGAAGGGAGGTGTAGTCTCTTCCCCAAACACAAAGAAAGCAAGCTGATGCAAGAAGCAAAACTCTTTTGCTCTGGGGAGACTTAAATCTGCCTTTGAACAGTGACTCTTCTAATGAGGGGAACATGCTTTAATTATGAAAGAAGAATTTTCAGGGTAGATGATACAAATGCATCTTTTTCGCATTTAAATGCATGTACAGCTTACTCCAGTTAAGAAAATCTCAATGTCGAATTTACATACACAAGAATGGACCATAAGTATAGCTGAACTCATTTTCATAACTTTTCTCAGTTTCAAGAAAATCAAACAATTTTCCACTCTAAATGTCAGTTAGTATCTGCTTCATCTCTCTGATTAAACTATGCTTTAGTTTAAAAAGGAAAAAGAATAAAAGAAAAAGAATAAAAGGGAAAAAAAAAGAAAAAAAGTCATACTAAGCATTTTGGGAGTAGGATTTAATCATCAAGGGAAAAAGAGTTTAAGTCCCATGTGATTTTCAGGTTTAAATTTCATAAAGGCTTCTTTTTTTTCTTTTTTTTCCCCTTTTTCTTTTTTAATATGCTTTAGACTTCTGTGAAAGGTCACCACATAGAGATAAAAGAATGGATGAAATAAAAAGCAATAAGACAAAACAATAAAACTGTCATTGTTTTCTTGACCTTTTTCAAATGCATTCATCATAGATTATATGGTATATCTTGTTAAAGCTTTGAAGCTAATGTTGCTGCAATTGGAAGGATCTCTAGCATCCACTTAACCAACGGTCCTTTCTGGCAAGGTTAGATCGTAAGAAGCCTTTTTCTGAATCGAAACCATAAGTAAACACTGACTTGAGACAGAGATTGTTTACTTTTTATTTTTCACTATCTGTAGAATGAACACAAGTAGGGTTAACACAGGGTAAGACAATTTCTGTGCTGCTGCTACTTAATTTTGTGTAAAGTTATCATGATAACATGCAAAAAAATACGTGGTATATTTCTTAACAGTGAGAAGAATTGACAGAAAACAAGAAAGTATCTTCCTTTTTGAAGAAGATAGCCTTCCATTAGCTTCACAAATACAGCCAGTGGAATACAAGAACATTACAACAGGGTGTTTCTTTAAGTTAGAGATGTTTAAAAATATTAGTAGCATCACTGCAACTTGCTTCTAAACAAAAACATTTATCTCACTGTCCTGTAAAAGGGAACTGCAACAAGAAGCATATGTTCTTTTTGTTTTGTTTTCCCAGAGCTAGTTAATCCTGCTCAGTAATCGTACTTTGATTAAATATGAATTTTGTTCTGAGATCTTATCAAACCCCAGTTTTGTTAGTGTTCCCCGTTCATGTGTCTTGTCTTTTAAATAGAAAAAGCATTTACTCATTGTACATGAGATGTATTTTTAGAATTTAAAATCTGATGTCAGGCACAAATTCAGAATGATGAACCAATTGCTACATATAGAGGAGCTTTTGAGGGCATCTAGAAGAAAAGAGATGTTATTTTTCTAACTTGTACAGAGCTGAAAAATCATATTTTATACATCTGATAGAATTATGTTTATCTGCTAATGAAAGAACACAAAATCTGTACTCTCTATCTTCCTCTAAATTATTTGGTTTAATATTGTAAATTCTTTATTATAAATGAAAATTATTTGCTACTTTTTACACTTATAAAAAAGAAGCCTCAATTTGAATACTTCTCTTGCAGACTAACATTTTTCCAAGCTAACTGAGTGGAAATGTGTTTGGAAGAGCTTAACTTCATAGTGTGATAAAAACTATAGGAAATCACTCTGGAATGTGAAAATTTCAAAGATGTACATTTCAGTATGCAGCTCCTACTTTTGGCCTATGCTGAATGTTTTTAAGGCTGCAAATGAAAATTAGGAATTTGCCAGGAGTTGCAGAGGAAGGAAGGATTTTGATAAGAGTATCTTTTGCACTCTGGAGATCTTCATCAGATTCTATTCTTAATTAAACTCACGTAATTCTTCTTGTTGTATTTCCTCCATTGGCATTTTATGATGTCACTTAAGCACTTTAAACATCACACATCTACAAGGACCCCTAAGAATACACCTATTAATTCAAATTATACTCACATCACATGCTCATTGCCTTTTTTAGTGAGATAGGAATTTCACTCATAATCTCTTTCCCATTAGTAGTCCTGCCTACCCTCTAATTGACACTTTCAATATGATTTAAGCTGCTAAGATTCGACATCTTGCAGAATCTTTTTGTACAGTATTTATGTGGGCCATAGAGAAAGACAGTTAGCAAAGAGAGATTTCCACTGTTTAAGAAATTTATTTTTCCAAGAAATAATCTTCACATTGCTTTGCAAAGGTGTCTAAATCTCTGAATTAGCTAGAGTGAAAGCCTAGATGATTACCATAGATGATTTTGATAGAAGAGCTTGAGGAAATCAATGTCATATGTGTATCTGTGTTACTGACTGATACTTTCTAACAGTGAAAAGGACACAGAAATAGTCAAGAAACATGACACTAAACTTGGCATCTGCTCTTAACACATAATCTGCAGTGCAACACTGATCAAGCTGGCTGACCTACTGGAATGCTCTGCCTGATCAGCAAAGTTTCTGACAGCATGTTGCTCTAAAAACAATGCCTCCTATTTATTTCCATGGAAACTACAGCAGATACAAAGAGCACAGTAACACTAGTTACTATCTGTCAACACTATCTAGTTGATAGATCAAATTCTCAGCTTCAAAGCACTCTTTTTCAACACAGTCACCACCATCAGCTATGCGTTTTCACCAACAGTAAACAAGAGCCTGCATGCTACATTCATAAAAATCTGCACCAGAGAAGGTGAACACTGTCACTGCCACCGCTGTTGAAATGCACCACCCACCACCTCCATGTGCTCACATCCACTGTTTGGTCTCCAGAAACATTCAGCAAATGTCTGTGGATGTCAGCGGGTGCAATTTTTTTCATCATCTGCACTTCTATGTCAGATGCTATTAAGTCAGAGTGCCCCTGTAGTGTTGTCTGTCACACAGCAATGAAAGTCAGTGGACTATTGGCAAGAAGGTTCAACATCTACTGCCATACCACCATTATCCACCTCTGAGATCATGAGCCAACATAATAAAATAGTAAGCATTACTTTCGGATCAACCCTTGTACTTTCCAAGACAAAGGGGACCTGAAGCTGGAGGGAAACCACGGTGTATTCCCACACTGTAAGTGATTTGAAATAATGAGGCAATAGTGGTCAACCTTTCTGGCTTGGGAATCAAACATGTCTGATGTCTGGCAATCATTAGAAGAAACTTTTAGTGTGATGTATCCAGCTGTCTCTGAATACAAATCAGTAGCAACTCCACAAATCTATGAAGCGTTTTGATTGTAATATTCCCTACATTTCTTTTACTCTTTTATGAAGAAGAAAATATCATCAGAGATAAATGGGGTTTTATGAATCAACTACAGATCAGAGGGTTCTGCCAGATAAGTTAATTAAAAAATTTATTGTTTTATATGTTCTGTATTGCAATGAGGATTTAGAGTGATTCCATCTAAGGAAATACCACCTGCATTTTTCATTACTTCCCCTACCTCTATTTCTAGCTGTCACATTAGAAGATGAAGGATGGATTGCTCATTCAAACCGGTCTCTCCCATAGTATTTCTATACAAATTACAAAAACATTTTATAAATGTCTGCTCCTTCTCCTGTCAAGAGCAGACTTGATGCTGTATAATGTCATTTGTTTGTTTGTTTGTTTCTTTGCTTGTTTATTCTACTGCTTGTGGATGTCAGAGTCCCATGCTAATGCAGGATCACTGTACATGTCAAAAATCAGGTTTTGTAAAATATATTGATGTGCTTTGGAACTGGATTAGCCAGAAAGTAGTGATTTGAAACAGTTTGATTCCCTGACAGCCACCAGTCATGGAATTTTAGTTTAATAACGTAACTCTTTTATCTGATTCTCTTCAAACATGAAATAATCCAGCTTTTCTGTGTAGAGATTCATTAAGTTAGTTATCTATGATTTCTTATCAGGCACAGAAATATGAATACATAATATTGCTAAGTGGTTCTGGTGTAAAAAAACTGTAAGTAACCAGTCTGGTACAAAAGAAATACATTTATTACATTTTGTTCATTGTGTTTAGCTCCCTGCTAGTCTTGGCTGTATTTCACAGAGGGAAGCATGTGAAATCATATAGCTGAAATAAATCTCCAGAAAATTAGTTGCCATCTGATTTTTTTGATCATAGTCTTTCTCTTCTTCAGGTAAATCTTTGTCAGCTATATCAAGTTCATTAAATCAAATTGAGATATTCATTACAAAGACAAAATCTTAGCTATGGTTACTGTAAACTATTCAGCAGCTGGACACCATTTCCATTTTCATATTCAATTTGGGGGGAAGAGTTGTTGGATCTTTTACTGCTTTCCAGTCTGAGCTGCAATGTTCAACAACCTGCTGTAATAAGTATCAAATGTCTTTTCTAACAGAATGTACCTCACCATAATGAACTTCGTATAAATAAACAGCAGGTAGCTAAAACACAATCTGGTATTTAGCTGGTTTTGCTACTTTGTGTTCCAACCTCACTTCTGACTTCATAACATCTCATCAGTTCAGAATAAAGTGCACAGGATTCCCAGTTCTTTGTCTGATTCTCCCATACTTGAATTTGAAAACTCCAGGCTCTTCTGTCCACTTTTCTAACCACCATTTCTCTCTGGTGAAGCTGCATTAGTATCAGTCAATACTCCAACTTTGGAAAATAAAGCTCTCTTGTTTACAGTGCACTGGATTAGAGAAATAAGAGAACCCTCAGAATTCAAAGCAGCATGTTACTCACTGTCAAAAAGAAGCAATACTCAACTTATTTTATAAACGACTTGCACAAATGAGAGCCATTGGTCAAAACTGAGGCAATCGCAGTAGCAGAACTGAAATATATTTGACACTGCTACAAAAAATGATAGAATATAAAAAAGTAGGTTTATTACAGAAGTCATGCCATTTGAGTTTGTCAGGAGGTAAGGTAAGGGCTCTGTGAAAAATAGGTATGTTTCTCTTATGTTAGAGTGTTACTCTGTTCTGAAAAATGAGGATTTGCATGATGTGCTCAGAGGTCAGGTACTTGACTGTAAAGGTTAATAGTCTTAGTATGACTATTGTCATATAACAAAGGCAAAGATTTGTGTTTGATGACCCTGCCAAAATGTGCACAGATTTGCCACTTGTTTTTATTTGAATTGGNGTCAGATTCTGGATATATGAAGCATTCCATCAGGCAGAGCCAGCAATAAAGATCTTTTAAGGGATTTAATAACAGCAAAGTAAGCTTCAAACTCTTGTAAGACTGCTTCTAATGGTATAGAGTAGGCACACAGAGGAAATCAGACTTTTACACAAATGTGTCTGAGATCACCGCAGTAGAGAATATAGGTATTCTTTCTCAGGCTTAAAGTTCCTGAAGGAGCCATTTTCCTTAAGAGATTAAATCTGTAAATTCAGAAGCAGAGTCAGAGGCCAGTTGCTCAAGAACAAGATTTAAATGATTAATGACGGTAAAGGATTTGGTAGTGTGTTCAGAAAGACACAGCACAACAATGCACATGTTCTTCTTCATGTGTCTTTCAATTTTGCCTGACTTGATGAATTTTATTTAATTGAGTTACCACCATAACACAGGGAGGAAGGGTAAGCAATTTGTTCATCACAGCCACATGGGTGCTGGCCCTATTTTTCATCAGTACATCTTTTGGTACTTAAGAGACTTACTCTGCACATACAATATGAAAACCTGATTGTTTGACATTTTGATATATTCTCAGTACAAGTGTCTTCCAGAGCCTGTAGGTTGAGCCATAATATCAAGTCACACAATTTGCAATATCCCATGGGCTGGAAGATACAATATTTGGAAGTACCCAGGGATAAAAGACATTTGCCAGCTGCCTTGTTGCCACTGGCAAAACCGTAACAAAATCATTCTTTAATTGAAGTAGTGGTGAGATTGAACAGCGTGGAACTGTTACATGCAAAGATACAACTTATCCCCAGCTGAGATCCCTCCTGGGGCTTTGCAGTAGCAACCACCCTACATTCCACTAAACACTGCGCCAGGTTGCCCTGTGGTACTCCCACTCACATTTCCAAACACTGTGATACTACAGACAAGAAAAGGAGCTGGTGTGCAAATGGCAGCAGATTATTAAACCTGACTTCATGAAAAGGATTGCAACACTGAAATTTCCAGAATGATGACAATTTCTTCCAGGTGTTGTATGTAATTAGATATCAGGAACCTATTGGAACAATAATCTTTGTGTAAACAAGACAATGATTTGTATTTTCCTAATGATTGCTAATTAAGTTTCTGCTGTTATGAAAGGAGGAAGAATGACACCTTGAGGTGTACAACTTACTAGAGTCTTTGGATTGGTAAATTTGAGGACAACAGTAAATGATAACAAAATGTGTTGCTATGTTTTTAGTTGCAAATTCTTTAGCTGAACTACATTATGAATTTATGCTATGTCCTCTTTTAGTCTCAGTTTTGTAATACAATCATTCATGAATTAGAAATGAATAAAAGGAATGGCTGGTTTGAGGTCATTTTGGGGGTATTTTTTTGGAGAGTGAAGAAGTTTTCTGTTTTGGAAGTCAGCAATGAGGGAATGTAGTGAATCTCACTGCATTCAAGATTAATATTGTTATCTTAACTTCTATAGCTGCAAGCAGGCTGACCTGTTCGTCAGCTGAAACCAGAAACTAATTTAATTGATAGCCATGAATCTTTACCTATTTTGACTTCCTATTAAAATGGAGTGTTAGTTAGAGTGAGCATTATAAAAGTGAACTGTTTGGTGAAGCATCCCTATTTTAGCTGACTGTTGCAAACTTAATAAAATAGTAAAGTTCAGGCTCCTTCTCCCAAACTATAAACTCAGCTAAAAATATAGAAAATGTAAAACAGAAGAAAACATGAAGAGAAATTTTGAAAGCCAACTTTCTAAAAGAGGTGCTCAGAAGTGAATGATCACATATATAAAGAACCACTGGAACACACAGTAATCTATCTTTGATGGGACTGGTACATCTAGGATGCTGCTTGAAGTAGTGTCAACTTAGATAAGATTTTTCAGGCCCTAGTTGAGCTGAATACTTACAAGAGTTCAACGTAACAAATACACATGGATAGAAAAGAAATTTCAGCATGACAGTATTTCAAGCTCATATGGTTTCTTAGCTTGCTGTGGTAACAGCTAGGAATGTCATTTGCCTCGTTTACCAGGTACAGATAATAGTTGCAAGCTTAGCTGACTCAGCTATTTGTTACTTGTCACATCCTTCAAAACAGAGAATAAAACAAAGTAAGGTTCTTAGACACCATTGCTGTGAAGGAAGTGTAAATGCTGATGCAGAGTATCAGTCAGATCACCAAACATAAAGTCATCAAGCACATTTTTATTCTGTCAGTTGCAGAATTGTTAACAAGAGTAATGGTCTCTGGTCTTCGTGTGCTACACATTCTCAGTGCAGTTTAGCACTGACTATGCTGATCTACAATGTGAAGAATCAGAAAGGTGCTGCAGTATGGAGAACATGCAGTGCATGTGGACGTACCCTGTCCCATTCTGTAATTCAAAAGAAGTGGTGAAGAGAGACATCCCTATTCAGTTTCATGTGTATTGGCCTATGTAGGAACATTCTTTTTAACAAAAAGTAGATCTATATCAGCCCACATCCTCACTACTCATGGAAAGATTAAGAAAAGTGACAAGATGCAATGACAAAGCAGATTTAGAGATCTACATGAGTAACACTGAAAGTAATGCCTCCTATTTATTTCCATGGAAACTACAACAGATACAAGAGATGCACCAGCAGAGGTGAACACTGTCACTGTCGCCACTGCTGAAATGCACCACCCACCACCTCCCTGTGCTCACATTCACTGTTTGATCTCTGTAAATGTACAGCAAATGTCTGTGGATGTCAGCAGGTGCAATTTTTTTTCCACAGGGAAGAATTCAATGACACATCTTTGCTTTGTCCACACTTCCATGTCAGATGCCGTTGTGTCAGAGTGCCCCTGTAGTGCCATCTGTCACACAACAATGAAAATTAGTGGACTATTGGCAAAAAGGTTCAGCCTCTACTGCCATACCACCAACATCTGCCTCTGATGTCATGAGCCAACATAATAAAATATGAGAACAGTTTGGTATTGCCATCTTCATAGCTCCCCTTCCAGATGCTGAATGCAGCTACCATTTATCTTCCTCTTCATCAGGCTAAACTCTCCTTTCCTAAAGTTTCTGATAATGGATGAGGCCTAAGCAGTGACTTGATAGTCTGTGTCTGAATTCTCTTTAGTTTTTCTTCATCATAAACTTGGGGTTCCAAAACAGCCATATTTCAATAGCTTTTATGAATGGCTAATCTATACATAGTGTCTACTGTGAAAGAGATTGATGACTTACATTGTCTTCTATGGCCTGTGATTGACAGAAGTTGACTTCTTACAAACTAAGGATTGAAGAAAGTCATTATACCTAAATGTAGTAGAACAGCTGAACAGATTTTGGACATCAAAATCATTTTCTCCACCATAGTATGTAGTTGACTACAGCTAGGTAGTTGGGCCTTGATCATAGGCTTTATTGTTGTGGTGACAGATAAGTCAGATGCCTAAGATCGTCAGTCTTGATTGGATAACAATCACTTGGGAAATAAACCTTCTTTTTTCACACATACGGGTAATGAATTCTTAATTTATCCCAGCTTGTTGAAGATATAACTCGAGATAATTAGAAAAGAGGTATAGCAACTGTATTTTTTTCCAAGTTCATATTTATTCTCCTTATAATGATCAAATACATTGGAAATACTGCCTATTAGATTTTGTTTCATACAGCAAATTCCAGTGAAGAGCTTCTTAAATTGGTCTAATATCTTTATTTTTTCAACATTTTAATAACAAGAATGTATAAAATTATGAAGCATGGAAACAACTACTGTTTCTTCAAAATAGAAACATTCCAAATGAGAAGTTGTAGAATTCTCTGTTCAGTGGCTTAAAAATTACACTGAATGAAAACAGGGAAGCAGTGCAGTTTATTTCCTTTACAGTTTGATATCAAGTTACAAGTTTCCTTTACAGTTTGAATCAAATGATATTGATCTAACCGAACTGCCTGAATTCAGTTCAGGACTATCACCTACATTTAAGTGTACAAATGGAAGCATCTACGTGGTCATTAGATGTATAAAATCCTAGTATGATCTGCAGAGGTCTCGTCAGTGTTGCTAATGGAGCCTGCAATTTAGCTCAAGCTAATAAAGTAACCAAGGGCAGGATTCTTTCCGTTGCTGGAGTCTAGATAGACTGATGTCTAATACTGTTTGAGTTGCTTGATGTATCTAATACTGCCATCCTGGGCTGGAAAATCTGCACGTTTTGGGAAAGAGCTGGAAGCCAGGACGTTCCTATGGCACCTAAAGCATCTAAAACTGAATTAGAGACTTATCTATACAATTTTATTGATCCTTTCACAGCTGGTCAGTTAAATTCCATTGAGTGTATTGCCTATGGGTTGAAGATAAAATTTTCACATTTAATACTGTTAGACAAGCTGTTGAATCCCCAGAAAGCTGTAGAAATCCCATAGTTCCTTTCATATTTGCCACCTACATTTCTGATACCTGAGAATGTCTCAGGGAACAATGTTCAACTCTGTGAAGGAACTAAGTCCAAGATCTCGCTTATTCTATAAATCTCAGCAAATCCATAGGAACTCCTATGTATAGGCATTATCAAAAGCTGAATTTAATTATTGAGACATTATACTTTTTTTAATATTTCCAGAATTTTTTTTCCATCTCTTCTTTAATCCATCTTTCAACTTGAGGGTGTGTATTAAGTACCACATTGGAAAGAAATAGATATTTATGGTCAACATCACATTATCTAGGTGAAGTTACTTGCTACATGAAGACATGAATTAGCTTGAAAAAAATAATAAAGAAATGTAATTTAAATCATATTAATACTTTAATTTAGTTACCCAGATAATTCTCCCTGTACATATTGCACTAAAAAAAAGTCAAATAAATATGCTAGTTAAAAATCATATATTTTAAATTAAGTCAAATTCTTAGAAGTTTAATGATTTTATTTTTCTCACATTTTACTTTGTGAGATTCAAACAGACGAAGTTTAGAAATGAGCCAGTATATGTGTGACATTAGAGCCACTGAATTTTCTTCTAATACTACTTTCTATGTTTTGCTAATTGCTTTGGAAAGGCTTTGTGTTTGAGGTAAACAATGAATGAGATCCTCTTTTAATCTGAAGATAACAGCAGTTTCTTTCCTCCTGAAAATGAGTTTAAACTGTGAAGGTGTAAAAGACACAGGATGGCAGTTTTTAAAGCTTTTGAGTACTGTCATTTCTTTTTGTAATAGGATGCCTATCAATTCTATGTTCCATTTTAGGAATACATGGGAAAGAGTGGAGCATAGCAGTTTTGTGATTGCAGCTGAAATATAAAAAGAACAGAAATTTGACAAAAACGGAAGTCTATTGTAATTCTTATGTGATAATGATCAAACAGAAATTGAATTACCCAGCCTTTGTTGACTTATATGAATACATGTAGGGACAAGAAATCTGAATATGTTTACACTAAAACTAAATGAGCTGGAGCCGATTTGGGCTGTATTCATCACTACCAGATGAATATGTGTCATGTGGAGACATAAAGATTGGTCATGCAAGCATTCAGTATGATATGACAGCTAATTGCTGGATCAGTTAAACTTCGCAAACAGAAATTATAAGCTTGCATGATACTAGCACATAGAAGTCTGGATCTCACACTCTAACCACATAATCACAGAATCACAAGGGTTGGAAGGGACCTCTGAATATCATCCATCTAGTCCAACCCCTGCTAAAGGTGATTCCCCAGAATAGGTTATGCAGGAAAGTGTTCAGATGGGTTTTGAATACCTCTGGGGAAGGAGATTCCACAATCTGTCTCTGGGCAGCTTGTTCCATTGCTCTGTCATCCTCACAGTAAAGAAGCTTTTCCTCATATTTGGATGAAACTTCCTGTGTTCCAGTTTGTGCCCCTTGCCCCTTGTTCTGCTTCCGGGCATTGGTGAAGCCTGGCCTCTTCCTCTTGACACCTGCCCTTTAGATATTCATAAGTGCTAATAAGAACCCCTCTCAGTCTTCTCTTCTCCAGGCTGAACAGTCCCAGATCTCTCAGCCTTGCCTCATAAGGGAGATGCTCCAGGTCCCTCATCATCTTTGTAGCCCTCTGCTGGACACTCTCCAGTAGTTCCCTGTCTTTCTTCAACTGGGGAGCCCAGAACTGCAGATGTTAATCCAGATGTGGGCTCACCAGGGCAGAATAGATGAGGACAAGAACCTCCCTTAACTTGCTGGCCATCCTCTTTTTATTAGGATTCTACAGGACTTTTTGGCCACAAAGGCACTCTGCTAGCTCATGGCCAACCTGTTTCCCACAAGGCCATCTTAGCCCTTCTCTGCAGAGCTCCTTTCCAGCAGGTCATCCCCTCCCCTGTACTGATACATGTGATTATTCCTCCCCATGTGTGGGTCTCTACACTTGCCATTGTTGAACCTTGTCAAGTTCCTTTCCACTCAACTCTCCAGCCTGTCCAAGTCTCTGAAAGGAAGCACAGCCTTCCGGTGTGTCAGATACTCCTCCCAGCTTTTTATCATCAGCAAAACTGCTGAGAGCGCACTCCATCCCTTCATCCAGGATACTGATGAAAATGTTGAACAAGACTGGATCCAGTACCAACCACTGGGGAATACCAATAGTTGTGGGCCTCCAACTAAAATCTGCACCACTGGCCACAACTTTCGGAGCTCTGCCAATCAGCCAGTTCTAAATCCACCTCACTGTCCACTCATCTAGCCCACACTTCCTAATCTTAGAACATGCTATGGGAGACCGTGTCAAAAGCCTTGTTGATATTAAAGTGGACAACATCCACTGCTCTCCCCTCATCTATACAGCCAGTCACGACATAGCTACCAGATGGCTACCAGATTGGTCAGGCACAATTTCCCCTTGGTGAATCCATGCTGACTACTCTTGATAACCATTTCTTCCACTTGCTTGGAGATGACATCCAGAATAAGTTGTTCCATCACCTTTCCAGAGATGGAAGTGAGGATGAGGGGCCTATAGTTTCCTTCTTCTTGCCCTTTTTGAAGACTGGAGTGATGCTGGCTTTCTTTCAGTCTTCCATCAGAGCCCATGGATTTCTTTGCATTGAGTTTGCCTAGACAATCTCCAGCCAGATCCTCCTCTACAAAGAGGAAGTCTTCCTTTCTCCAGACTCTCTCTGTTAACTCAAGGTAAGAGAGAAAAATAAAGCATGACTTTTTACTTTAATTTCTGGCTAAGAAACTGAAAAAGCATTAAATAATATCTACCGGATCAAATAAAAAGCAAGCAGAAAGAACAGCTTTTTTTTCCCCCTGCACAAACTCTATAATGCAACTGTGGAACTCATTGAGACAGGATGATATGTGTAGCAAAGAATACATATATCCAGAAGTTGCTGTACATAGTAATGGAAAAATCTATCAATAGCTATGTAACACATTTAGAAGCAGTTGCACGTTCAGAATATGCTTGGAAAATGTATCCATAGGAGTATAAGATATTGTTTGGCAGCTGTGATCTTTATCTGATTTTGCATATTTAAACAGCACTCAAGATATTCAGGTGATTTTATGACCAAAAATCTGTGTGCTCTAGTCAAAAAACAGATCTATAACTTTGTCACCAGAGCAAACAGGTCTTTCTCTTCCTATTACTCTCTATATAAACAAATGACAAAGAATAATTCAGTGAAAAAAATATGGTAAAGTTTAGAAATGTGATTTCTACAATATTAAAAGTGAAGAATCATTAGTCTGGCATAATTTGAAAATATTGTTTTATGCATTATTATAGTATTAGTCTTTTCATATTATGAGTATAATGTTATGTCTAATATAAAAAAAACTGAACGTGGAGGTAAGACCGCTTACAACATACCTGTTTTTCACAATCAAAAAATACTGCTAAGACATTGAAAAAATTAAAAATGATGAAAATCAATATCAATACCATCATGTCTTTGTATATGCATTAACGGGATTATAAAATTATAATATTTTCGCCCAAATTGGTAATAAAGGGGATGGAATTTTCAGTGTCTTACATTTATAAAATAATACAACTAAGGTCAAACATTTTCTATGGAATCATTCTTAAAGATACAGTTGCTAGTCATTACTAAGCTGAATTATTGTACTTCTGTAGTTCTGATTTCTTCATGGTGCTTAATATTAAGATCAATGTTAGTAATAATAAGACTTGCATCTTCCACTTTTTTTTATGTAGGAGATGCACAAAGAACATTGTTTCCTATTCATAAACATCACTGAGTCCTTCTAATAGCTTTTTCTAAAACCAATTTCTTTATAGGTTCTTTCCTCATTTGAATTGTAATAGGTAAGTACCTTGTTCTTAATCCTTAGAAAACAAAATCAGATGTATGACTAATTTGTATTTATTATGTACTCTTACCTAAGTTAAGCAGGCTATTATGAAATTACCTGTGTTCCCACTGCACTATAATACAATTTACAGGCTTCCTGATTTCTCAAGATATAGCGAGCTCATCCAGAAATGATGGAGGAGATTCATCATATGATTTCCCATTAGTAATCAAAATTATTAATGTTTACTGTATTATAGCATGACATAGGTAATAAATAAGTTCAGTCTAAGATACCTTTTTGGCATGAAAATGTTACCTTATGAAAGAATCCATCTAATATTTGTTTCTAATGCAAATGTGAACATAATAAGCCATAAAATGTGGATTTACATAAACTGTGTAAAACACATTTCCCCATGGAATGTAATTTTTAAAATATTTGTATTTGAGAGCATAAAAGCTCTGCTGTTTTTGAGTAATCCAACAGATAAAAAATGAGCTTGCTAATCACAGCTGCCTCTTGTTGTAAGAGTAATACAAGGATTAACAGAATTATTTAGGATATCTCCGAATCTTAGATGGAGATTATGTATAAGAAATTAAGATCTTCATATTCTATCACATGCTTACTGTTTTCAGCCTGAGGCACCCAAACAAGTTTTTTAAATAATGTGCCTTAGGTAGAATGCTTCTGGTCGAAATATCACAAATACTTAAAAAAAGAACAGCGTGAATTGTTTGAATCCACAAACAGAATAATGACATCTCTAATTGAGATTGGAGGACATAGTAGTCTATGTGATAATTTTTCACAGGGAAATTTGAAAATATGTGCAGAAGCAAGCAGGACATTACGTTTCCTTTTTCCTTTAAAGAAACCTCGGAAAAAATAACCCTCAGCTAGTTAGCTATTTCCATGATTAAAAAACAAAATTTTAAGTCAGAGCATGTAACTGAAAATTAGTCTTACATACGACAAGTTTGGATCTGACGTAGCATGAAGCTGAAAGATCTTCAAAGGAAGTCATAGAAATCTTCTAATGTTCTGGTGAGCTCTTCTGCAGCTACATGTTTGCCCTGTTTTTTCTAGAGATGTTGTATTTAACAGAAACTTCTTAGAAAGACAAAAGTGCAATGTAATCACACTTATCCCAGTCACCAGAGAAAAACAAAATCTGGTGATAAGATCAGTATTTCACAAACTTTGTATTTTCTTTGAATGACCTTCCTCCAAGTTCTCATGCAATAAGGCTATCGATAGCACAAGAGGTCAAGGTGGCTTACAATGAAGGACCAAAAGACATGATCACAAGATGAGAAAAATTCCATATCTTTTCATATTTCATAAAGTAAACTTGTTTACTGTTCTGATATATTTATTTAACTAGTTAATTATTGGTTTTCGGGATAATAATTATATTGCAAAACCTAACCCTAAAATATTCACCAAAGATTCCAGTGGCGTTATGTATCTCTGTTTCATTGTTTTACATATTATTAAGTGCTCTGTTATGTACGTACTTGAGAGCTACTTTTCAGAAATCCTTTGAATGCTGGAAGTAATTGATGAAGAAATATAGTATAGTTTATGTGCCTTGATGCAGATTTTTTTCACCTGAACATTAATGAATTTATTTACTCTTTCAGTAAATGAAAAACAAAGGAAGAGCTTTTTCTTCTTAGAAAGACCATTCTTAGGAATTACAGGCAAGGCAAGAAATTGTATGAATTTACAGAGTGAGCACTGATCAAGTCACTTTAAAATCCTCAAACCTGTAGAGAGATTCACTCTGTTCAATAAATGTGAATAGTTCCTTTTGTAAGATAAGGAATTTATCTATTATGCTCACTGGAGTTAATTGCAAAGCTGCCAATGACTTTAGCGAGCCAAGAATAAAGTCACCAGCAAAACTCTTCATAAGTATGTACATCCTTGCAGGTCTTTATACGTATATTTTTCCTTAGTATTTGCAATGTAAGTGCTTTGTTTTGTTGCTAATCAATATCTCCAGCTGAATTTATATTTTGGGTAAATGGCCACTAAATATGAGCATAGAAATCATGATATTATAGACTAGAGCAAGAGAAAACTTTAATAGAAATTGCCTCAGCTGAAATAATAACACATAGGAATTAACGCTGTATTCATGCTGAAAATATTCATCCCACTCAACATATGAGATTTCATTGTGCATCTATAATCACAGTTTTCAAAACATTTGTTATAAAGTTTCTTGCAAAATTCCTCTTCCTCTAATCCTGTCACTCCTCAACCCATGTACTTTTTTTCCATTCTTTTCTTCATGTGTCCATAAAGATTATGAGAGTAGCTCTAATTATTTTGTAATCCAATTCTCGTCTGGGCCCATTGAAGCTTAATATATTCTAGCAATATAAAATCAAGCAAAAACCTAATCTGCATAAAACATGAGGCCGCATAAGACAGACTTATTCTGATGGGGATTCAGGCATCTATTATTGACTTTTGCAACTTTAATTCTTATGGTGTTATAGAAGAGACTTTACCAGTTCACGCATAAGAGGTAAGAAGCACAGTCTTGGAAACAGCAAATTATTTTCTTATTGGTAAACATTGAAGAAACTAGGTCTTCTTTCAGAAATGCAGGCACTATGTTTGTCTTATAAAATCAGTGACTGTGCATGCATATGCAATTATTACATAGGCTTGTTGGGTCAAGATTTGGTTTTGTCTTTTATATATCATGTAGCCAAAAAGCAATTTATAGAACAATAAATTAAATATCAGCTATTTAGAAAGTCCTAAGCATATGAATATAATTTGAAATATTCTACAATTTAACTAAAATGTAACATATCTTTTACAGTTGAATGAGAATCCCAAATTCACTACTAACAATAAAAACAAAAAAATAACATATCTAGTATCTTTGCTTGGACTTCTCTTGGTTAGAGCAATCAGTGGATTCTCTCTGTAGTTTCAACGTAACTGTTTCCAACAGTTAAAGGGTTGGAAATTGAAACACACATGTAAAGGCATATAAACCATATAAGCTCATTTTAGCCAGTGTCAGAAATGGAGTCTGAATGGAACTGTAGAGAAAACAAACATCTACTAGTGTAATATGTGAAACAATATCTAATTGTATTGCAGAACCAAGAAGAGCAAGAATATTTAGCCTTGAAAAAAAGCAAAAAATTTCTTTCCACTTATCCAAAAAGATCCTAATTTGTGCAATTCTTACACTATCAAGATAGAAATGAAGAGTGAAAGTAAAATTTTGTTTGAAACTTTGGAAATCTATAATAATTTGCCTAAATGAGAAATCTTAGTAAGTCTGAAAAATCAAAGATGAATTACAACATTATCCACATACCATAAAATTAATAACCAAATGAAGGCTTGTTTTTCATATTTCTTCAAACATCAGTTTTACTACTTCATGTTGACAAAATTACATACATTCAGTGCACAAATACTGAGAAGTCCTAAAGAATCTGGTCCACATTCTCTTGGTCAGTAGCGCCATTCAGCAAGCACAGTTCTTTCTCGCAGCTGCCAGAGCTTAGTAACAAAACATCTTACCAATATGAATAAAAGCTTCATGAAAACAGAGGACCTCCAGCTCAGGCTGACCTCCACATCCAGTAAGACAGTAAAAAGTGGCTGTGTTATTACTAGTCCACAATTCACAGTTCTTTAAATTCTAACATGGAGCCCCATTGACCAAAGATAGATAAGGTGTACATGGCTATTGCTGCCATCTCTTAAACCTACAGATGCACTGAGAACACAGAGCCTACAAAATAGTTTATAAAATATAGGGTGTTTTTGTTTTGTTTTGGTTTGACTTTTTCCATTACTGTGTTTCTTTTCTGATCTCAAACACATTGCCATTCTGCATGTCATTACTACTTCGGATTTTCTATCTCCGCTCCACGGGGACTCTAGACTGGTTCTACTCAGAGACTTAAGCTAAAAAGGGATGTAACTATCCATCTATTTAGATATAAATGTTGTTGAAGATGTGGGACACCGATAAGGTATTCTAATGCATGTATATATACTGAGGAAACTGATCACATGAATTTTTATAGAAAGTTTCTTCACTCTTGTTTAAGTAAATTTGAAGGTGTGTTTTGTTTTGTTTTCCCAGAATATAGAACTTAAGAACATAATGCAATCTGAATGTCCAATATTTGTATATTTTTAGTTTGTTTTGAATTTCCTATGCAAAGTAGCTTCAGAGGAATCGTAACTCCCCTCAGAAATAAATTGGAAGTGCTGCTTTTAGTGTCAAGGATGACACAGTACAGAGGGAACTACGTAAACTGTGAGACTGAAAAGCATGAGATTTTATAGTTTTGAACAAGAAAAGGAGGGACCTGATGGAAGCATAAAACATGACAAATGACTCAAAGAAGGCAAATCCCTATTTATTCTTTGTCTAAGTCCTAAATTTGTCAGCCATGCAGCAACACTGAATGTTGACATGCTTCAAAATGATAAAATCAGGTATGTTTTTACAGAAGCATAATTAACTTCTCACTTGCCTAGGTAATATCAGTTTCAGGAATTGAGAAAGGAAGAAGAGGTTGCAGATGTATGTGCATAGCATACACATTTGTCATCATGTTATAGAGAATGTTCTAAAAAATAAAAGGATACTAATATTGTATGGAGGCAAACCATTCATTATTGGCTCTAGACAGGACAATAAAACAATTCTCTACATTTTTGTAATGTCTGAACTCAGATCATGAGTGAGTTCCCATACTCACTGAGCTCAATGGCAAAAATAAGCATTTATTGCCTTCAGCAGCTGAGATTTCACTTGGCACATTTAATAAAAAAGAATAGCTTCAGATTTCACAGATCTTTGAGGCAGTACAGCTAGTATCACCTAAACTCCAGAAGCCAGTGACTGGACCAAGTTGGTGTAAATGGAGAGGGGAAGAACGGAAAAGAGCAGAGGTGCAATCTGAAGATCAAGGGAGTTGATGCTCTGTTTAAATCTTAGAAAAAAACCTCTAAGGCATATGTAAATTTGAGATAACACACTTCCCTAGCCACAATGCCTTAAAGGCATTGACTTCAGTAATTCATATCTAATTCCATAATTATTAAGCTAAATTGAGTATTTTCGGCATTTAATGCTATAAGCGCCTAAATGTTTTCAAAGTAATCTTTAATCTGGGCAATCAGAAATAAAGCTTTGATTAAAATTTCTTTGCGTGTTTTCTATTCTGTTTAGTGATAACTGGATCAGGTTTTCTTTTTTATTTTTAGTGTTTCATGGCCACCTGTCAGCTGATCAAAATTAAAAACAGAGGCTGATTAAATGACTGTCTATGGTGCTGTTCAGGCAGCTTTATTAGTGCTTCGGTTTATGGCCACTCAGTGAGCCACACTGCTGTAACTTCTGACAGTTTGTGGAAACTGATTTGGAGGCACAGGATGAGGGGTACCAAATTTTGCACAGTTGCAAAATTTTGATTGCATGAATTATACATGAAGTCCATTTCTGGTGTTCACTGGTGGTAGCAGCACTGCGAAGGTGTAAAACAGCTTTTTCTTTGAAACAAATAAAACTCAACTCATCAAGTACTGAAAGCAACATAATGGAGTAAAATGCAGAACTAGAATAGCAAATAACAAATAAACAAATGTTTATTTATTTATTTTTCTACCTAACAAAACCAGCTGAAATCTTTCCAGCTCATTTTTCCAGTTTTCTTGCATTGAGAACTAAGATGACAGGGAGGGGAAAGGTAATATATATAGAGAAAGAAACCTTCAAGTCTATGGCTGGTAGATTACTGCACACTTCAAGGTTTTCTTCAGCATGATCGCAGCAAGCATTTCTGAAAGCTTTCAATGTCACTTTGCCAAAGATGTCTCTTCTCTTCACTAGTTGTCTGTCTGCTCTGTCACATGTAACACTATATTAAAGCTTTGGGGCTTTTTTTTTTACCCTCTGTCTTTCTTCCTCTTCAGATGACAGGAAAGAAATTTCAAAGGTAAAAAGACGAGAGATAATGTAAAAGTAGCTCTGATTTTCAGTATTTCTGCTTTACTCAGGTGACTGGTGACTTGATAACTCTTATTTTCTTTTTTCTTTTTCTTCCTTTTTTTTCTGCTAGAAGTAAACATTTTTTTGTGCATTTGTGTTAATTGCTCTGAAATGTTGCTTGGTTCAGTGCTATATAGAAAACTTTAACCCTGTGCAAGTTAATTTATCTATGAAAGACACCTACACCAATGAAAATATCACTGACTTCACAAATTACATCCATGCAAACTGTTGAAGAGTGGAATTTGTAAGTACTGATACAGAAAACAAGCAAAGTTGATCAGGCAGTGAGAGCTTCATCAACTTCACACGCAGTGGATGTATATTTCTACTTACTCTAACATTGGCACATAGATAAGTAGAGCTGCACTTGTCATATTCTGGGCCATATGTACTCTTGCTTCCTCTGTAAATTAAAGCAGTCACTATTTTGAAGGGTTCTTATTACTCATTCCACGTCTAACATGCCCTTTCTGTCTGATGCTAAAAGTAGAGTGCTGCTCATAACTATTCATTGTAATGTCTTAACAAGACTTTCACAGCTTTGATATGACAAAAAACAAATACTCACTGGATGATATTTGTACCTTCAAACACCTGTGTTTGGAATAATAATAATAATAATAATCAGTATGACGCAATTGCATAATCTCTCAGACATTTTTTTCTTGAGTCATTGACTTTTTCAGTGTGTTCAACTTTTTTTTGAACATTCCTAGCATGCCATGTTAGACCAAGCTCCACAGCTCTGCCAACAAAAGGTCACATGTAATCAACTCATGCACAGCATGTCTTAAGAAACTTCTGAACAATTTCGGCTGTGGACTTTGCACAAGAATATAGATTCCTCTCTCTTGGAACCACTTTCACACCACAAGAGAGTCCAGACTTCAGTCTGAGAAGGTATGTAACAAATGTGCAGTAAGGATGCTGGGCCTTCACAGTTGCCAAGATCGAAACACAGCACTGTCACGTAGCCTGGCAGTACTAATCTAATTTATGTAAGACATAGGCATACAATCACATTTCTGCAGAATTAGCCAGAACATGATGCAGATAACCTCTCAGAGTATTCTAACTCTGATTTTACTCCTGTTTTACATCACTAGCATTTTTCAGGAAATGTTCAATTCAACTTAGAGAAGTGGAGTTACTCTTATTGATTCAGAGGAAAAAAAAGTCAGAGTAGGTAAGCCCATCAAAATTTTTTGAACAAAGATGAAAAAGAAATTCAAGCTTGTCTTACTCTGTAGCAACACTTCTCTGCAGCATTTCTGACCTCAAACTAAGAGACTTCCATCAATATTTACCATTTTCTTCATTACTACACCATGGTCTGAGAAAGCTTATAAGCGTAGAAGTATATATATAAAATTTTTTAAATGTTGTGTCTAGAAAAACCTTCTTCATTAAGAAAAATCATTCTGTATCTTCTCACATTAGGTAAGAGAAACCTTACATTCTTACCCTTTACTTTTTCTCTATTTATTTAGTAATAAAGGCATCAATAGCTTGATATCAGGATTTATATTAAAGTGCTGTAGGAAACTATACGTAACTGTAAAGAAATTGGTAACGCCTAATGCAGTACAGGTTCCTCCTCAATACAAGTTCCTTGTACAAAACATAATTATCAGCAGGTAGCTATGTAAAATGTTGAAACAAATGTGCTCTTTCTGCAGTGAGTGGCAGGGTGTGAAACATATATTTCTGGGACAGCTGATAGTTTATTTTATGTGAGGGTCAGCCGTTCTGTAAATTAATCCTATGATTCACATTCATAATACAGTAGATTGGACTATCATGAGACCAGTCACAACAAATTCATTTCAGTGTGATTGCATTTTATCAACAATCATATTTCTCCTAGAAATCTGGCCAGAATCAGTTGTTGATTTGTGGAGGACATTGTTCATATTGATTTCCCCCTGCTTTCCTTCTCTTCCCTTCCTCCCCTCTACTCTTTCATCCTGGACATGGTTAGATGCTACTTTAAGCCCTTCAGAGAAACTGATCTGTATCAAAACTAGTCTCTGCTGAAGATACAAAGATGCTTGCAAGGAAGCAGAATGTCTGATATCTCTCATGTACTGAGCGAATGCTCTGTATTTTTCTTACAGCTGTAAAAATGTCTTCATTGTAAGAACTGTAGGAGCAAATAAATTAGAAAAGTCCTTCTTCAGAGATGAAAAATGCTAGCCACCCCTCCAGGTTATAACTTCTATTCTGAAGGCTTGGAATATTAAAACTTGGAGATTATTTCCTGCAACTTTGGTTCTGCATGTTCTGCATGTAAACTGGAAAGCTATACTCATCTCCCCCTCTGGTAGCAGGAATCTGCCCTCCACAGAATCCCAGGTTGAAATGGAGTTTTGACATCCTAGTTATCTGGTGACCTGAGAAAGAGAGCTGCCTCTGTTTCTCAGCACAGGCAGCTTCCTCCTTATTTTCACTAGGTTGCTCTTTAGGCAGAATGAAGAAGTCTCCTTCGTCAGAGATGAATTCCATGGGAGATTTCTTTCTGTCATCATTTACTTCTGCACTACCTGCTTCTGTTCTCCTGCCTTCAGGACAGGAAGGTACTGCTGGAAAGTAAAGCTAGCAAGGACACTGCCATAACGCACAATATTCCAGTGACTTCAAGCAAGCAATAAGAATAGCAATTTCAGTCCCTCAAAACAGCTCTAACATTTAGCAGGGGCCAAGTCAACCTTCAGTAACTTGAAAATGCCTGATAGCCAGTAGCATTATCACTGTCTCCGTACTGACCATCTTGACTGTGCTAAAGCTAAGATGCAATAGTGTGATTGCGCTTTATCTAAGTGTCTTTTTTCTAAAGTACATGAAGTTTCAGGAGAAAGTAAAAAAGCTTCTTACAGTAGGAAACTTGTCACTAGAAAACTGGTTTAACCTACATAGCTTCCATTTACCATTTTGATTTGTGTAAAAACACTAATATTTCTTTTAATTTCACAAAATTTCTTTTAGTGCCTATGGATAAGTGATGGGACAAAATAAACCTCCTTCTAAGCAGTAACATTGTTAATAATTCTACAAAACTATCTGTGCAGTGACTATAGATCATGTAGATAAATGTAAGACTCCCCATTACCTAGATACTCTTAGAAATTTGGCTGTGGTAAGATTTGTTGTGATCTTCTGTTTCAGCTGCACAAGCTGAGCCCTGAGCTACTGCAGTTGTTAAGGCTGAGCCAAGCACTAGCCTGTGCCTCGGTGAATTACAGCCATTGTAATGCATCAGCACCCTTACATATGTATAGACAAAGATGACATCATTATGATGTGGTGTCTAGCAGGGCGTATTACGACTTTTTTTTTTTTCAATGTGTGGAAAAATTCATTAAAAATAAGATCATACCAAAGTTTTCAGACAGCTAATATTTTCAGTAAATATGGTTGTAGATATTGAGGATGATGTTAGCCTAAGGCAAGGAGATCAGAAAAATGGGGTGAATCAGAGAATCAAACCCATATCTTTGACTTATAAATCTTACTGAGTAGAAGATCTCAGACTTTTTCAACTGTGATCTTAGCATACAGAAAGAAAAAGTAGAAGGAGGACGCCAGCATAATACTGTATAAAAACAGTTTTCACAACTCTAGTGAGTATGAAGCAATTACTAAAGCAAATATTTTGATTTTATTAAAGCATGCAGTAGCAAGATGAAAAAAAAACAAATCTGGAGGTTGTCATGTCCCCTGTCTTGCTTTTCTGTGTGCGTCTGTCTGTATAACGCACTCAAAAGCAAGCAGCCTTTTTAACACCAATTACTAGAGCAAACTATTTCTTTTATCTGCTTTCTACAAATATTGTTGATTATATACAATGCAGTCATGTAATATTGAGTTTAAATGAACTGAAAAACAATTTCTCCATGAGTCATAGGTTTAGGACCTGTTCACAGTCTTTCCCCTGTGATTCTCACTGCATGTTAGTAAATCAGTGGCCCTGTACTGGCAGCCTTAAAACAAACACTAGTTTTGGATTGTAAGAACAATGCTTTATAACTTTATAACTACACATACACATAGGACCAAATTTATTTCAATTTTACAGAATATATTTTTAAATCATATTAAGCATATTTGTCCTATCTTCTCTGTCTTTTTATTATGGAATCTTTGAGTCTCTCAGATTGAATAGAATTTTATAGGACTTTTCTAGTCCCACCTCACTGATCCTACTTCACTCAAAGTAGAATCGGCACTTTTTGCAGTCAGGTCTTGACAATCTCCAAGGACAGAAAGTCCACAGACTATTCAGGCAATCCACTCCAGAATTAAATTCTCCTCACATATAAGGTTTTTTATTTTTTTTCCTATATGTCCAGTTGGCTTCTCCTGCTTTTCAATGTATTATTATTCAATGTATTTTTTCTCCAGTCCTATTGTGCAGCTCAGCTTGGTTCCATCTTCTTGATGACTTTCTCACAGGTACTACATGAATGCTCTTAGTTCCCTTTGAGCTTCCCCTGAAGTAATCTTTTCTCCAGACTGGAAAAAGAAAACATTCCCTCAGCCTTTACTTTCAGGACAGGTGCTTCAGTTCCCCACTATTTTGGATGCCTCCTGTTGAATTTGTTTGTCAACATACTGGTTTTCTTTTTCTTTCTTTTTCTGTTTTTCTTTTTCTTTTCCTTTTCCTTTTTCTTCTTATTCTTATTCTTTTTTTTCCCCTACTGAGGGAATAAGACTGGATGCAGTCTCTTAGATATGGTCTAAAAAACTCCAAGGAAACCAGAATAATCACATCTTACAATCTACTGTTACACTTACATTAACACAGCCCAGGCTGTGGTTAAACTTCTTAGCTGTCTATCTATATTGCTGTCTCCTGTTTAGTTTGCTGATCTAAACCCCCATATCCTTTCACCAGACCTCTCTGTGTTCTTGTGGTGTTGGTTCGTCCCACGTGCAAGACTTCGGTTAATCTCACAAGGTTGCTGTTGGCTCATTCATCTAGCTTGTCTAGGTCTCTGAAAGGCAGGCTTGCCCTCAAACATATAGGCTGGTCTTTCAACTTGGTGTCATCTGAAAACTTAACAAGAGTGTACTTCTTTGCCTCCTCCAGGACACTGACAAAGATATTAGACAGATTCCAGGAAAGACGAGAAATTACAAATGTAAATCACTGTTAGGCAGATTACAATATATTGACCATTATTCTGAGTCAAGAAATCCAGACTGTTTCTCGCTCTTAATAGACCTATCTATAGGTGATACCTATATATGGGGATGCAATGGGAGACTATGCTGAAAAAATCAATAAAGTCAAAATACATTCCTTATTTGTGACTAAAGGAAAGTCACCACTTCCCCTTTCTCCAAAGATCTAGTGATTTCATCACAGAAAGTTAATTATCAGATAATTTGCTATACGTTCATGTTAGTATCTCCAGTCAACTTCTTTGTGCACATAAAATGGCTTTCACTAACGAAGCTCTAGCAAAGCTCTGTCTGAGCTTTAAGTTTTCCATCAGCATTCCTTCATACATAGGAAGTATTTCTGTATTCCTCCACTGTAGCCTGTCCTTGTTTCAACTTCCTGTATATGTCTGTTTTGTTACAGAGCTTAATAATGAGTATGCCTCTTTATTCATCATGGTTTCCTGATATGTCTGTTTGTTTTCCTGAGTACGGTCATGAATCATTTCTGTGCTTGAAGGAAGCTGCTGTTAAAGATCTTCCAGTTCTCTTGAGCACTTCTGCCCTCCATGGCTGCATCTCGTAGGATCCTATCTACCATTTCCAAGCAAGCCAAAGCCGGTCCTAGGAAAGTCCAGGCGCTGTATTCTGCTACTGTCTTCTCCTTTTTCCTCGGAATTTTGGTATTTCCTATTTAATATAAATTATATTACCACAAAAACAGAATTGGGAAAGCAAAGCACTACTTTGTGGAGTTGGTTATATAACACTCAGTTTTATATTCATTTTGCAAAAATGTTAATATAAGTTTAATAAAGAAGAAAGGGAAGAAATAGAACCATTAACTGTAATTTGAAGAAACCTTTGACACCAGGCTTGCTTTCCCCGGAGTATCTGGAGCAAGCATCTAAGGATCATTATAGAAGGATAAACTTGAAAAGATGACACATTAATGAAATCATAGTGTGATCCCTTTTTCATAATATTCTTTTAATCACTGCTCATATCTTGTGCTTAAATGTCATCTTGTCTGTTAATCTAAAATTTATCAGAAATATTCAAGTCCTCTTATCATCATTTCTTGTGAGGATTATTGAACTTAACCTTACAGGAATTTCCTTCCTGTAAAGCAGGATCACAGATATATAATAGCATTAACCAATTATACATGAAAGGTACATATGAGATCATTGGGAGTGTCAATATTGACTTTACTCCAAGCTGTAATGGATGAGTTATTCTACCTGATCTAATGATTTTTATCACAGTTCTAGCCACCACATTAATAAGAGGTGCCCAAATTAAAATGCCAGACAGATGTAACCTTTCCTGATAAAATGTATGCATTGTTAACTTCATCACAAACAGTTTTCTTCAAAGTTTCCTGGAAACTGCTAATGATGTGGAAAGAAATAATAGCTAACAAATCAGAACACTTTCTCACTTTATTTACCAAAATGATAGAAAAAAAGAAAAAAGAAGTGGGATTAATTCAAAGCACTAACAGTTAAGCATTACTTTGCAATACCAATTAGATTTTTTTTTGTCCTTCAGCTCTTTTTTTTTGATTTCCACAGGCAGCAGTTCTATCATCTCAGCTGTGTCATTTTTAATTCCCTAAATGCCTATTGTTGATTACATCCATTGTTAGTTTTGTCTTAGTCTTATCTTTATTTTTTCAGAATGTCTTCTTTCAACCAGTGTTATTTCTCTCTTACCACATACTTTCCACAATCTCTTGAAATAGCACATAAAGTCCTCTATCTAACCATGACCCAGAAATTGGTCATTTTCAGCCAGATTGTTTTGGCTACATGGAGCTCTATTAACTCTGATAGAGTTCTATGGAGACCTAGCAATCAAGCCAACCTCTATCAGCTCTTGGACTGAGATTTCTTTCAGTTTCTAGCTAATCATTATTTTCATTTCGTTTTGCACAGGACCATGAGAGAGAATTTATCTTTGTTCTCTGTTTTTCATTCAGGTAAAACATTTCTTGTTTTGAAGTTAAACTCTTACCCCAAAACTGCCATATAAGCTGTCCATGTGTACATGTGCATTATTTCATACAAAAGGCCTATTTTCTCCTTTTGTTAACTCACTTCGGTATTATGTCTAGTGAGTTAACCAAATTTATTGCTTTTTGGCACAATCCAACTTTTAAAAGATAAGTTTATCAACATTAAAACTATTGTATAACAATATATAGCTATATAACAGCAAAACATTAATGATATAATACAGTCTTATTGCAGAGCATTAATAAACAACTTTTTTTTTTTTTTTTAAATGAAAGAAGCATTTTAGTCCTGTAAACAAATAGGAAATTCCTAACATCTCGGGAAGTTTTCAGAATCAGATTAAGACATCTAAATTTAGGCATCTGCAAGTCATCAAGGTTCCTAGACTCCTATTACAGTTGATGGAACTCTAACCTGAAGATCTAAAGGACTCTATGGGGCAGTTCAGTTAATCTCAACTGAAGATACATTCCTTTGCCCATGTTTAGGTGTGTAGTGTCATCTAAGATGTTCTTGGATACACAAGATACCCAGAGGGCTGAGTGGTATGATACAGGAGCCATGGTAGAGCATTCCCCTTCTAGAGCAGCACCTCTAGACACCCTAAGCATCTCAAGTGGCAATAAACAGTTATGTTCTCTCTACCAAAATGAATTCAGCCATGCTTAGGATATGCTCCATAACAGCAAGCTCTTAGAGCATTTCCTGTTATTAACTTGATTCCTTACATCCATAATTACTCTTGGACAATTGATGGAATGAGCTACCTATTAAAATAGTACATGAACCATTGCTGTAGGCATTTTGTAGACTAACATAGGAAACTTAACTGGAATAAACAAATGCCAGTCTCTGCTTTTTGCCTTCACAGCCAAGAATCTATCTAGGCCAATTTAACTTATTAGTACAAATTGAGTGTTAGAGGTTTCTTATCAGAAGAGATGAGCTTTGAATATACTGGAAATTCCTCTGTTGAATCTAATCCAATCTTAGACGCCTGCTCCATGTTCTGATACTTTCATGTAGACGCTTTAATTTATGTGTCTTAGTCTAGACGTCAGCTCCACCTGAAGACCTTAAGTCCTTCTTCATGTCAGACTTTAAATAGGTTTCCAGTAATATATCCACAAGGCAGTCCACTGACCCATTCTTTTTCTTGGACATTAGTTGTGAGCTAATCCTGTTAGACTGCTAAGCAATTCACTCACTTCTCCCTCACCACCCCACCCTCAATGGGACAGGGGAAATGAAAGGAAGAAAAATTTGAGGGTAAAGACAAATACTATCTGATAAGCGAAGAAGTAGAAGCAAACAAATTAACAAAAAAAAAAAAAACTACACAAGTGATGCAATGACACTCATCAGCTCCCACAGGTAGACCAAGGCCCACATGGTCCCTGCGCAAAAAGAAGGCTATCTCCTAAAGCATTCCCTTTACTCTTTTTGTTTTCTGAACATGATGCTACATGGAATATCTCTTTGGTTAGTTCAGGCCATCTTCCAACCTGTTTTGCCCCCTCCAGAGGCAGAGAGAGAAACAGAAGGCCTTGATGCTGTGCCCTCTTCAGTCATAGCTGAAACAATGGTGTGATATCAGCATTCCTTTGGGTAACAAATTTAAAATATAGCACCAGAAAATCTGTTATGAAGAAAATTAACTCCATCTCAGCCAGATTCAGTACAACAGCTTATGAAAAATGTAATGTATAGATACACTCCTTTCCATATACAGCTATGTCCAATGCTTGGCTGCTTGATCAGGTACTGATCAGGACCTTCTTATACAAGATGCCTATACACTTGAAAAGTGAATTGTCAAATCAGCCATGTTACGATGATTTAGTCTTTACTGTTTACTTACAAATGACTATGGATTTTTTACTTCCCATACATTTTTATCTCAGCTGTTAAACAAACATATTGAACGTCCATTACTGACCTGTTTGCTTTCAGTGGTGAAATATGGTATTCATATCTTTGCACACTAATCAGATAAATCTGCTTTATCATCTGAATATATTTCACAGTCTTTCTCTTCTCCATTATCACTAGTCAACAAATACAAACAAGAAAGAGATCCACAAGAACAAGTTTTGCTTTCCAGCAAACATGTAGCATTGAAATAGCATTTGTTCTTCATACCCTGTGAAACCTAGCAAACAAAGCTCACTTACATCTATGAAGTTATTGGCCCTGTGCAACTCTCAGATTACAAAAGCTGCACATTGTTATTCACCTTGAAATTCAGCAATGAGGAGGTAGTGAACCATTCTTATCATCAGTAGTGAACAGTGTTTATGTGCCGTCTAATTATAAAACATAATAACATTACTATGTAAATCAGAAGTCCATAATAATAATGGAAAATCCAAGAACTTATGAATAATAATTAGAAATTTAATTCATAATAGAATGTACCTATTAATATTATTCATATTCACATCTGTAATAATTTAAAATCTTTAAAGCTTTTAAATTATATTGTAGCTGTAGTGGATGTCAAATATTCAGATAAAAAATATAGCCGTTCAAAAAGCTATTTGGAATGTGTCCAATTTTGTTGTTTTGTTTCTTCATTTTATTATTTGTCCTAAATAGAATTCTGAAATAAAATATTTCAAAATTAATTTTGAGATTTAGTATTTTGGGATTATTAGTGAAAATAAAATGCCTCAGCGCAAATCAACAATTTAATTGTTTAGAACAGATTTTACATTTAATAGAAAAGAAACAACATGAATGCTAATACACAGGAAAAAGACACGTAAGTATCAGGTTTTAGTTATATGCATCACCTACATAAAATGAACATTTTTTTATTAATACACAGTCATCCTGAACTTAACACATGCAAATCTTACTTTCAATTCAATTTCAAACACATTTATAAATCATTTCTAATTAGTCCTGTTCTTCTAAATATAATCTGCAATTATAAGATAAACCTACCCACTGAGATTCATTAAATCTTAGAATTTTTTAACTGCAACTTTAATGATCTTCATTTAAGTGGTCCCCTACAATCACTGACATAATTTTCTGCACTGTTCCTTGAGTCTACTTAGAACACAAAACTCTGATGGAATATTTCAATGTGGCAATGATTGTAAACTAAATTCTGGTATTTTGGTTCTCCTCCGTTATCTTTCTCAACTTCAGTAAGAAATATATGTACATAAACTGCTTGCCCAACTTTGTACAGTTATATTGGATTGTACAACTCTTCCTCCTACTGTTCTTCCTATATAAAATATCTGATTTTTGAAATAGATTCTTTTTTCATGTGCTTCTGTATATCTGTGACCAATAGCATCTATTTCCCAGAACAGTGGAGAGGCAACTAAGTGAAAGTGAAGGTATACACGCCATGGTTCAAATCCCTGTGCAAGTACACAGTCTGGGAGGCATTCCTGCTCTGTTGGATCCAGAATGTGTAGTGACAGGTAATTCTGCTTGCTGCTCATCACCACACAGTATCATCTGTTATAATAGTATATAGTAATAATATAGGATGGAAGGCAGGAGCTCAGCTAGACAAACCCCTTCTCAAAGACATGCCAAATTGTATCAGGTTTCCCAGGGTCATATCAAGTGTAGTTTTGGATATACCAAAGTACAGAGATTCCACAGCCTCTCCAAGCAATTGTTGTTCTCTTATCCATATCTCACCAATCTGGATACAAAAATTGGCCATCCTATCAAATACCTTGCCAGAGTCAATCTTCAAAATCCACTCATCTCCTAAATATCCCCGCTCATAAACAAAAGCAGTCAGACTGGTGAAGCACAACTTGCCCTTGGTAAATCTACATCCAATCATCTCTTTGTCCTTCTTGTATTTGGAAATAAATCCTGTCAATCTGTGTCAGCTCCTGGAACAAAAGAGGTGATATTTGCTCTCAACATAGGCTTGAACTGTGGTTTCTCCTTACAGGAATATTTCACGTCCTTTGTGATGTGAAATGGCAATACCCTGCTATATAAACTGAGTTTTACCTAAGGGCTCCTTAAGAACTTCTATCAGGCAGTACTCGCAGATTCAGAGTTGAACCTGAAGAGTTGGTAAGGTTACTGAATGGTTTCATAGAAAATAAATTAGAACTCATTTACCAGCTCCAAAGACAATAAGCTTTTCACTCTGGAACAATGAGTGTGGATGGTATTGTCTTAGTAATTACTCACCTATAAAATCTGCCAATCCTTCCATCATAAGTCCTCTAGTATATTCCATATTATTTTTCAAGTATACTTAGGGGAAAAAGATTATCACTGCAGGAGTGAGTTGTAGTGCTGTTTGTCCTAAACTGTCTCATTGTAGATAAACATGAAGTGCCTGATTAAGATGTGGAATGTAGAGGCTAAACTCTGGAGAAGGGAGGAAATTTAAAAAAAAAAAAAAAACAGTAGAAAAAGTTGTTCTCCTTCAGAGAGTGACCTCGTTTTAATGTTCTCCATGCCATTCACCCTCCATAGCTGATCAGCCAATTCCATTTATCATTATAATTAGGCAGCATCTTGCCAGTTCAATCAGGCTCAATTACTTTAGGCCTCATTAGTGACTGACATACTATAACAAGTGCATCTTTGAATGAGCAAGGTCAGATAAAGAAAGTACAGTATGCAGCCAGCAAACACATTTATAGACCATGACAATACAATGCTTTGGACATTGAATACCTATGCATTCTGCCTTTTTCAGAAGATATGAAGATAATGAAGCTAAAAGTAACCTTGCTGAGCTTGCATTATTGCAGCTTGTATGTTTCCACCAACTCTTCAGCTGAGCAGCAGTGATAAGAGAAAAAGCTTCAAATGGCTCAGGAAACAGTTTGAAGATGTTAGCAACACTTTAAGCTTCAGGTTCTGGAGAAGGGCAACTTGTCTGCATCCAAGCACAAGAACTTCAAAACTGTGCAGTGGATCAAATTGCATGTTGAAACTGCAGTATTAAATGCTGCTGTATTAGCACTTGCAGCAAATGGTCCTACTTGTAAAATAAGGTGAAATGTAAAGGGAACAGATTTGCTTTTACAATAGCAAGTATTTATCTAGAATTTAAATGAGTGATGAAAACCAGAGGAAGGTAAGTATGAAGATGTTATTACTTTTATATATAATATATGCTCTAACATATTTGTATATACATAAATGGCACAATATTAAAGGAAAAAAGAGGCATATATGAACTGGAAAACAGAGTTCCTTTCACACAAGAAAGTGGTAGTCTAGAACTATCTTGCAATAAGAATAGTGGAGAAGCAAATCTACATTATTTAAAGATGATTTTTGAAACATTTATAAATTTTTTTGTCACGTTGCTCTTGTGGAGCAGAAAACATAAATCATGAGTCTAGGTGGTGTAATGCACGTGTATGTCTTTCTACATATGACCAAAGTCATTACTTTCTAAAGAGGTGATAGAATCAGACTTGTCATTATCCCATAATTGGACACTGGCACAAATGAAGATGTGGTTTTATTAACCAAAACAGGAGGGTAGGTTTTTTGTTTATTTGTTTTGTGTTGTGTTTTTTTTCTTGCTGTTGTTTTTAACCTACTGCTTTGCCAGGATCTATAGTTTGCTCATTTGGCTATGCTTGTTCTGTAGCAGAAATTTTTATTCTGAATTTTACAAAGTACGTTACATTATGTGAGCACAAAAATGCTGATAAAGAATACATTAACATTTATGGGATATCATCTTAAAATCTTAAATTTTGCTAAGCTTTGTTTCAAGTGCTACCCATGTTTTTAGGTTATAGTTTTGAATTTTGTATAAATATATCAAGTTTTCTTCATCAAATCGTAGAATCATGACATAATATTTAAAAGGCATATGAAAAATACCTCAAATCCACATATAATATTTTGTAGTATATTATACATTAGAGAAATAAATAACATCTGCACTGGTGTGACCAGCATGCATCCAAAATTATGGTATCTGATTATCTTAACAGATATGTTCTGGGTCATTATTACCTGGTTCCTTTTTATTCCTCTTCTCAACATCTGTATATGTTATACCCAGAGGTATTTAATTTTATAAGCTGGCAGCGTGGTATGTGAAGTGTTTCTTTCATTTATTCTTATCTAATCTTTTATTTATTTATTTATTTTCCTTGGCAACTATCAACTGTAAGAGATGAGTATTACAAAATAAAAATAACATCCCACTCTTCCTTTCTTCCCTTCTGAGAATGAAACAGCTGAACTGTTTTGTATGTTCATGAAAACTTCAGTGACTGGAAGTGAATCAAAGATGTGAAAAAGGAGTAAATCAGAAAGCAGTTCCAACTGTGTTTATTTTTATCTCTTGCAGCAGGGAGTTCCTCAGCCCAGGCTGACCTTTTATGAAATTTCTGTCTCCGGCATTCATGATGGTTTCTCTAATGATCGAAAGATGCATATCCTCCATGTATCAGAGCTATTGCTGACTCTGAGATTTGCCACTGTCAGAGGTGCTCCATGTAATGATTTCTATACAGTGTAGGTTGAGAGATTAGAGGATGATCTTTCGTCTCCAGCTAGTGTCATTATATTTGTCCTTTAACTGGTTTTGAGCTGAGACAAAGTGTGACATATATACTACTCTGAAGTAGTGCAACATTAAGCTGTTTCTGCAATGACTAACAAACCATAACCATTTTTACTTCCTGAGTTTGTCATTACTACTTTCTTGAAAGAATAGTGTCATAGATTCACTGAGTGGTTCAGGTTGGAAGGAACCGTAAAGCTCACCTAGTTCCAGCCCCGCTGGACAGGGACATCTTCCACTAGATCGGGTTTCCCAAACTCCCATCCAACCTGGCCTCAAACATTTCCAGAGATGGGGCATCCACTTCTCTGTACAACTTATTGCAGTGCCTCATAGTAAATAATTTCTTCCTAATATCTAATCTAAATCTACTCTTTTTCAGTTTAAAACCATTGTCTCTTGTTCTATCACTACACTCCCTGATAAAAAATCCAGCTGTCCCCAGAGCCTTCTTTTCTCCAGGCTGAGCAACCCCAACTCAGCCTCTTAACAGGAGACATTTATTCATATGCATACAAGTATGTAAAAACTGGAGAAAAAAAAAAAAAGAAAGAAAAAGAAAAAAGAAAGGAAAAAGAGAAAAGAAAAAAGAGAAAAAAATAAAACCACCACCAAAATCTTTAGAAAACAAAATATTCCTCTATGTTCTTCTACCATGGGAAAGAGAATGAGAAACAAACCTGTGGGGAGCATTAAGTTTCATTACCTGAACTCCTGGGAAATGTTGAGATAATTAGAGATGAACGTAGTGAGGACATGTTGCAGGTTAGATTGGAGAAGGAGTGATTTTTGTGAAATTCTGAAGGCAAAATTTTTATGGATACACAAGTGCAGATAACTAATAGAAGCCCTTGTGGATCCATGCAGATGGTGCAAATCATTTTGGAAGATCTCCATGTCCACTGCAACCTATTTCAAACAAGGAGTGTGTGTTCGGTTATTGTGTCTTTCATCATTGCAGAAAGGGCTCTCTCTGTATCATGTTCTGGTCAACATCTCATTAAAAACTTTTCAAGAATTTGAAAACTGACAAATAATTTTGATAACTTCTGCTTTCTCTACTTTCATTTTTCTTAAATATTATGTAGTACTTTATATTAAAAAAGAAGAATATATCTTTGGTGGCTATTAATAAGGTTGCAAGAAGAGGATAAGATTCTTAAAAACTGATCCTGCGATTTTGATACTAGTCTATGATATGTGAATGGAAAAATAAAACTGAGATAGCTTGCAACAGAATGCAAATGAGATAGGTGTACCTTTCAAATTGTGAAAAATTATTAGGTTTTGTACATAAAGGTCAATATTTAAAATTGATATATACAGCCCTCATTCACCCATTGTACATTACCTCTTTAGGGGTGGAGCTAACTTGCTTTTTTGAACATGAATAATATAGCACTTCAGGTATTCACAGCTTTTTGAAACAGGGATTAATGTGTTCCTGTCTCCAAAATCTGAGATCACTAAATTGCCCTTATCAAAAGAGTCACCAAGAATTTATGTTTGGAAGGTTTTTGCATGTTATTTATTATCTCTAATTATTCACATAAAGCAGAAGTCAAAGTCATAGATTCTGTACTGTTGCCATCAATTAATCTGGTCATATGGTGTAAATGAAATAGGCTCCTAGAAACTCAATATTTGATACACCCTGCATTCTATGAAATGAAAGGTCATAGATGGATATGGGTGAATTGCTTTATGAAGAATTCATAGTTCTTTAGAGTAAGGGATACTTTGTTCTTGTAGAAGTAGTCTTGGTTTAAAGAAAAACTGTGGAAGGTGTGAAATTTATATTTACCTGCCATTGTCATCATGTTTTCCTTTCCTATCACAGCTCACTCACAGTTAAATTCTACAGCAAGTCTTGCTGAACATGCTTGTAACTCTTTATTTTATAATTGTCCATCAATGCCATTGATTTTCTTCCCCTACATGCTGCATGCAATACATAGAGTCCCAGATAAAATTTGAGAGTCTAATTGAAATGAATTTAGTAGTTTTAGCTCATCTCCAGCCACCAGTAGATAAAAACATATGCAACATTGCTCAGTTGACACAGTTTCTCTCATCTGTGCTGAGGAAATGCACTGGAACACATCCAGCACTGACACTAAATTGATTTGCACTCTTGAGATGCTGGCTACTCCTGTCAGAATTGAGTTTGTTGACAGATGGCAGGCAGCGTGAAGAAACTTTCTGTGGAATTGCTTATATGTTACCCAGAAAAGGGTAAAAAAATCAAATAGGGATAGGAAAGTTGAATAGCTGGGTTTATTATAGCCTCAAGTTTCTTCTGTTCCTGACAAAATCTCTGATTGTCCACATGAAACAATGCTTTAACACTTTTATTGAGATGTTTATCATTTTTTACACATCCGTTTTACAGAGATAAATTATTAAATATCTGACATACAGAAATCGAAATGTGCATTCAGCAGACAACAACTATTTTGTAGTATTTTGCCTCAATGTAACTAGGGCCGACATATTTTACATAGTTTCTAATTACAGCCTGAAAACAAATGTTTGAAGTTTCTTTATAACCTTTGACATAAATGCCATGTATCACACACACATAAATGCCATAACCCAAGAGTTAACCCTAAAAGTGTCAGGACCAAAATGATTCTCAAACAGTATTGCCTTTCTAATTTTCGCTGTTAAAAGAAAGAAAAAGCTACCAGACCATTTCTTTTCCCAATAGTGCCATACAGTGATGTCAAATCAAGTCCTCAAGCTCTGCATGAAACTTATTTTAGATTTCAGCTTGGAAAATGACACACTAAAAGCAAGGTGTTAAGTAGCAAGAAAATTTGATAATTGTGAGGAGTGACTATGACATATTCTGATAATACTTTGGAGAAAGAGCATGAATTCTTAGCTGGTTTTATTTTGCTTATACTGATGATTAATGGGGCTTTGGGAAGAAACATATAGACCTTACCCATTTACCTCCCAAATGCATTATGTGGTTTGAAAAGTATTAGATCAAGCTCAAAGGCTACAAGAAAAGGGGAATAGCTGGTTACTCAAGAAAAAGAAGAAAAAGTAAAGAGAGAGAAAAAGAATGAAAGAGGGAAGGAGTAATGAAATATGACAGCCATAAGAGAGGCTTGCCCACCCTCCAAAGGGACAGTAATGTTGACAAAACTTTTCAGATAATGGACTCGTTAAGCATTAAGATCCAGGAACAGATGGAACGAAGGGGCAAGACAGACACCTTTGAATCAAACACATAAATATCTATATATCCTGACGGAATACTGTCTATCCCGTTATTTTTCTTAATGCTGATGGAAATCATACAGGAAAATAGGTTGGCCAGACTGACTTCTCTGTCTCCTGGTCATCTTTTCCGACAGCTAGCTGCCTGATGAGTAGAGAGCCAGTCTTTCCAGGACATCTGATTTCCCAGCTGTTCACCTGGTGAACTTCTGGCCTCCCAGGCTCTCCAGCCAACTCCTCCACAAGCTTTCCAGCTGGGATGAGGATTATGTGGTGTCACAGAAAGCAAGCCCTCTGGCTGGAGTCTGCACTGGCTGGGATGTGGGAGCATATTTATTTTGGAAGCACTGAAATGTTTCAGTAGCTTGGACAATATCAATATTTCACTACTCTCAAAACAAAATCTGACAAAATTAGCAGTGTGACAATGAGAATTTTAGGGTGATATTTTTGTTGTTGTTGTTTTGTTGTTGTTATTGTTGCTGCTGCCATACTGAAGTATTTCTATCCTAAAGAGGAATGAATAAAAAAAAATATTCCTGATTTCTTACCTGAGATACCATTTCTCTGCCATCTGAGTGATGAAAAAAGACATCTTGATTTCAAAAAATATTGAGAAAATCAGAAGTGCTTCAAGAACTCCACTAATAGACTGTTTATTCAGTTTTTACTCTAAATAATTTTGATTTTTTGTTCTTCTTAAGTAAGAAAAAAAATAGATTCATTTCATTACATGAAATTATCTTAAAATAGCCCAAAAATGTCATATATTTAGAGGAAAAAGATGTAAAATTGCACTTACAGAGCACTATTTAAGCCTTTTCTCAGGGATATGATAAGGAAAGCTGTTGATTTTGCACAGGTAGATATTTGTGTTTCAGGTCATTTGCTGTTTTAGACCAGTGTCTGGCTCTGTCTGAGTTGCCAAAAGAGCTCAGAACAAACTTGGAAGGGGTGAGATCACTAAATGACGAATTACCTCATACTCTCTGAAGAATTTAAAGGTCTGAATAGACACCCTCCTCAGTGATACATATATTGATTTCTGACTAGAAAGGGCAGCTGAAAATGAGAAAAAACACTACTGTTCCTTTTAACTTTTATTCTTTCAACATGAAAACTTACAAATTAATATGTTATTTTCTCACACCTCTTAATTTCTCTTTTCTCACTTTTTCAGTAGAAAAATGAGGAGAAAAGAAATTGCCAGTTCCAAATTATCTCATTATCTGATATTTCTAAACTAGAAATGTGTTTTTGTAGTAACTTTTTGTGCCAGGTTGNCTGCCTGATGAGTAGAGAGCCAGTCTTTCCAGGACGTCTGATTTCCCAGCTGTTCACCTGGTGAACTTCTGGCCTCCCAGGCTCTCCAGCCAACTCCTCCACAAGCTTTCCAGCTGGGATGAGGATTATGTGGTGTCACAGAAAGCAAGCCCTCTGGCTGGAGTCTGCACTGGCTGGGATGTGGGAGCATATTTATTTTGGAAGCACTGAAATGTTTCAGTAGCTTGGACAATATCAATATTTCACTACTCTCAAAACAAAATCTGACAAAATTAGCAGTGTGACAATGAGAATTTTAGGGTGATATTTTTGTTGTTGTTGTTTTGTTGTTGTTATTGTTGCTGCTGCCATACTGAAGTATTTCTATCCTAAAGAGGAATGAATAAAAAAAAATATTCCTGATTTCTTACCTGAGATACCATTTCTCTGCCATCTGAGTGATGAAAAAAGACATCTTGATTTCAAAAAATATTGAGAAAATCAGAAGTGCTTCAAGAACTCCACTAATAGACTGTTTATTCAGTTTTTACTCTAAATAATTTTGATTTTTTGTTCTTCTTAAGTAAGAAAAAAAATAGATTCATTTCATTACATGAAATTATCTTAAAATAGCCCAAAAATGTCATATATTTAGAGGAAAAAGATGTAAAATTGCACTTACAGAGCACTATTTAAGCCTTTTCTCAGGGATATGATAAGGAAAGCTGTTGATTTTGCACAGGTAGATATTTGTGTTTCAGGTCATTTGCTGTTTTAGACCAGTGTCTGGCTCTGTCTGAGTTGCCAAAAGAGCTCAGAACAAACTTGGAAGGGGTGAGATCACTAAATGACGAATTACCTCATACTCTCTGAAGAATTTAAAGGTCTGAATAGACACCCTCCTCAGTGATACATATATTGATTTCTGACTAGAAAGGGCAGCTGAAAATGAGAAAAAACACTACTGTTCCTTTTAACTTTTATTCTTTCAACATGAAAACTTACAAATTAATATGTTATTTTCTCACACCTCTTAATTTCTCTTTTCTCACTTTTTCAGTAGAAAAATGAGGAGAAAAGAAATTGCCAGTTCCAAATTATCTCATTATCTGATATTTCTAAACTAGAAATGTGTTTTTGTAGTAACTTTTTGTGCCAGGTTGCATATTTAAATATATACATATAGATAAAAGATTCTCCAGAGCTCACGACAGTACTTTATTGAAGAAATTGGTTATACTTTAAAAAGAAAAGTCTGGACTTAGTTTTCTGAATATGGGTGTATAGAGGCATAATAAAACCTCCAGGTAACTGAGTGATCTAATGACTGATCTATAAAGTACGTTCACACAAACTTAAGAATTAACTGAAAGGCAGGCAGGGCTCCCTCTCAGAGAGTAATAGATGCCTTTATATATTTAGGTAACTTAATTCTGTAAAAATGCTATTTATCAAAATTTTTAGCCCAAGCATTTTCTTTTTGTTCTGAGAATCCACCTGAACACTAAAAATATGTAAGGAAGTTTATGCTGGTCATGTCAGAAACATAATCTTGTGGAATGGTGCTTCCTCTTGTAAAACCATGATACAATATGTGTCTTAGTTTCCATATGGGACAGAAGTTGCTTTTCCTGTAGTGTCTGATATGAGGCTGTGTTTTGGTTCTGGAAATGTAATATGTTGATAACACACCAATTGTTTATACTTGTTGCCTGGCNCTGAGCAAATGATTGTGTGGTACTTAGCTGTCTACTGGGTCAAACCACAACAATATGTTATGGTCTTATATTCCCAAAATTCATCTATGGAATTTAAAATGCATATTGTGATATGAACTCACAAATCAATAAACGTAGAAGTGGTAACTAATAGGACCAAAAGAAAGAGATGGAAATCTTCATAATGGCTGCAATTAAATTTAACTTTCATTGTGGGAAGGACTGATTCAAATTACATGTTGACTTCTTGAATTCTCTTCCACTTGTAAAATAGACATTTCCCAAAATGAAATGATGCCCCCAGCTTAACTAGCACTGAGGTAAATGTATTGTTTATTTTTACATATTGATACACTGTATGCAAATACTAGCATACCAGAGAATGAAATTCGCAGCAACAAAGAGAGATGAAGTCAAAAGTTGTGATATTTACTCCCAGCCAGTCAGTACATTTCAGTAGGCTTTTCCTCTGACCTCAGGAAGCATTTATCACAAAACAGGTGGTTCATCTATGCAGGTTTTGGAATGCAATAAAAAGAGTGGGCCTCAATTCAGCAACCTTGAGATAGAAAAGCCCACACTGAAGAAAAGCTTCAGTCAAAATAATGCTATGTTTTGTGAGGAATTAATATGAAGACTCTCAGTTTGTATTGTGCTGACTGTTTCAAAATGTTAGGAAAGGCACTTGCTTGCATGAAAGGAGAAAGGCTGTCCTTGTAAATAAAGAAGTGTTTTCATCCGTCACTACAGTGCAGTCATCAACAGAAATGACTGGAGTGCCTCATAAGAGCACAACAGGATATTACATGGGAGCACAGAACAGGGGAGTGAATATTTGTGATGACAGTTTTCTGTATAATGCAGCTGCCTTAAGGTATTTTGTAGTATATAGAATGATCAAATTGATAGTTTCAAAAATACTGTATTTATGTCTTGACTGTGGCACTTCGTGAACTTAAAAATAATTTGATATCTACAAGGATATGAAAGGGTTTGCACTTAGAGAACACAGACACCAAGGTGAAGTAACTATGAGAAAAGGAGATGAGTGGCAAAGGAATCTGGCTGAACAGGTACTTTGGAAAAGAGTCCTTTGAAATGACAGAAAATTTTCTCAGTCTTCTTTTTTTTCTGAATAAAAATAACTTTTCTCATTTTCTTCATGAATATACATGCATGCTTCATTTTAATAACATGTCTTCAAGACTACTCAGGAAACAATTATTTTATTATTTCAACATCCAGGCTTTCAAGTCCTGAGTTGAAAAAGTAACAGGCAGAAAAAAGAATTTGCTCTATTACAATTTACATTTAAATTAATTTGCAACAAATGCCTTTGTGTGCGCAAAAGTTTTCAGTAATTAATGACATTCATTGTACAAGAACACACAGTAAGTAGCTGCCTCACGATATCCAAGCTGAATCATAGGTGAATGGTTATGAGTACTGATTAACTCCTTTGCAACCTTTGAAATAATATTTTGCAAGAGATCGAGTAGTTGCAGTACCTACCAGAGTCCTGGGAAGTTTGTAGGAGCAAGCACTCTGCTGAGCTGGGAAACTTGAATTAAAAGCATAAAAAGTATTAAAATAAAAAGCATTAAAAAATAAAAAGTATTAAAAGCAGAGTTATATAAAGCACAATATTACATCCCTTTGATTGTCCAGTTGAGGAAAAAGGACTTTCATTAGAGCTAGTAAGAGTTTTGAGCTTACCAGTTACATAATGTAAAGACATGTAATTATTCATGTAAGGATCATTTTATTAACATATTTTAACAATTATTTTAATTAAAATATCTTTGTATTTTGGCCTACAGGAGTGCTTTCTATTTTTCTAGTCAAAAAATGACTTTTGTTATGATGGATTTTTTTTTATTATTTTGTGTTTGGGGGTGTCTATTTTTCTTCCTGTATAACAGTAATTTGCTTTTAATAACAAAATATAGGTGAAGGGATGGAGGAAGAGCTGTGGAGTTGATTGTACTTGTGGAAGAGGGGAACCTGAAGGAAGAGCCAAGAAATAAATGAAAATGGAATGCAACTACAGAAAATGTGACTACGGTGGGTGTTGCTGGAGCAGACATAAGTGTGCATACATAGATTGATTATGTGTGATGGATTGTGGATATTGGTGAAGAAAGTAAGAACGTGAAGGAATGCAAGATGAAAGTCAGAAAGGAAGCATGGGACAGACAAGGGCAGAAAACTGCAAGAAAAATAAGAAAAAGAGTTAGCAGAAAGCCAAGATAGCCTTAAGGAAGGGGAAGAATTTCATTGCAGTGGTTTGGGCACAAACGAACATTTCTCGGAGCAAATGAGGTTAGGAACAAATTAGGAAAGAAGAATTGTCTTAAAAAGTCAGACACTGGAAAAAAAAGGGGGGGGGTGTTGACAAAGAACATAGTATGGAAAGCACACAGTATTTGTTACTTTGTTTAACTGGCTGTCCTAGAAGTTTGTGAGAATTTACTAATCAGGGCAAATCTGTCAATATAAAGAACTTTCAATCCTTACAGTATTTTTCTTGGAGAAGGTGAATTCACTATCTTTAAAACATTTTTTATGACTTTTTAAAGATGCAGAATAATATATAGGAACTGAGAAGTTGTAGGTTTACAGTAGGAGATATGACATAGCACTGAAACATCCCCATACAGACTCTGAAAGGGTGCCCTGAATCTGCTTCAGGCCTAGTGTTGTTTTCCCATGAATATAGCAGTTCTGCAAGCAGAGTCTCAGGGCCAGCAGCTAACTACTTTTCATGGGCAGCACTCCACATGCATGTGGATGTGGTGTTCGTGTTACAGTCGGCAGCTCTCCACACCTCGAGAAAAGCTTAGAAGAGCTTTCTATCATGCGATTCTTTTTCTTGAGGTCACTTATGATAAAGTCAGGACTATCAGAACTAGGATCATAATAAGTCCCTTGCCTACTGGAAGACCACTCATCAGGACGTCAAACCCAGGCAATATTAAAGGTGAGGTTCATTTTTGGTTCATTGATCTGAGACAGTGTTGCTTTCTGAGGGGATGAGTGGCTTTTGGAGTGGAGGGATTCTCAGGATTCTCAGCTGTTACAGAAGGTGGTTCAGGTTTTGTGTACTGTAATACAGTCCACTTAAGCTAGCTGTTACCTTGAAAAGCAGTGGCACTTTTTTTGTTAGTTGGTTGATCTTTTACATATATCAGGTTTTTTGTTCTCTCAAAAGCCACTGAGATGAGATAGAAAATCTGACAAAACTACAGCTCCTGTGAAAATATATAACCTTAACATATACATAAAATGATTTTTTTGTGCATTCATACATTAAACTATCAAATATTTGGCTTTCAAATATCGTCTAAGGAAGACTTGGCATTCAGATAAGCTACAATCATTTATCTGTAAGTCAGCCATTAATGGTATACACTAAAATTGCAATGCTCACTTTCCATTTACACTTTCCAGTTACTGTTGTCATTTGTATCTTTTTCCTTTCCCCTAAATCAATCATAATTCTTCTTTCTATTGTGATTACTGTGTGATTCCATGAGTCTCCATTCCCATTTTCTCCAATTCCTCCTTCACCTGTTACTGTAAGGATGATCAGTAGAGCTGAGAAGGATCTATTATGGAGGCTTCCCTGAACTAGCTGTTCAATTTGCAAGTCATTCCACAATTAGTATCCTAATATTCTTTTTCCTTCAACAGTTCTCACTGATGATCTCAACTTTCTGTGAAGTTTTCAGTTGGAAAAGTTATAGGATCCACAAGTATACAGGCATAAAATATGCACGGCACATTATAGGGACACACATGAAGATGCATGAAGTTTTAAAAAATTAATGCCAATCTTGTATTTGTATACAGTTCCCCTAGATGTTGGCAATAGCCATATCTGAACATAGAATTCAGCTGTAATTTCCATAGCAGTTTATAGTCCCATATTTTGTAGGAATGCAATTCTTCTAAACGTCATCATACATTCTAAAAAGATTCTTTTTTTTTTTTTCACTCTGTACAGAAAATGCTGCAAAAAATAGCATCTGAAATGTTTATCTGGGAATGCTTTTCACACTACAGCAGTCACAAGGTCCCAATTATATATTCTCCTTGCATTTCTAGACTATTGGGCTTTTCTAAGTCTGTACATGTAATTTCCAGGCTGCACTGAATACTAAATGGAATTGTACTCAAAAATCACAATTTTAGCTCCATCAAAGTGGGCTCCTTGGGATTTTTTCCACAATAGTTTGTTTCTTACTCATTATTTGTTCATGGGGAAAAAACAAAGTTCTGCAGGTGACAATTGGAGCAGTCTCTATAAAACTTTTTGGTTAGAGAATGAAAACAGAAAGAGTTTAGGGGAATTGCTTGGAGGGCCACGACCCTAATTCCTAAAGATATGGGTATAAAGGATAACTTATTTTGCTGAATTTCAAATATTATTTTCTACTAGGTCACTTTTATCTTTTTTTAAATTAGTCACTCTGTATAAAATGAGGTTGGCCTAAAAATCTTTTGAAGGTGTACCCCAAGGAACAAATATCTCCAAAGTGAGTATTTAAATACATAGTATGCATATGAGACTGTAGAAAAGAATTTTTGTCCTATTTTTACATGACAGCAAGCTACAGATTTTGAAGTGAAAACCTGAAGGATTGCATGTAGGCATGAGGCCAAAACTGAACTGTGAAAATTTAAACTCTTGTGTAGGCTGCAAGATTACTTGCTTCTTTTGGTGGTGTGACTTTAGGACATGATGTTTACCCCTCACTGTTATAAAAATCTTTATTTCAAGAGACAATGAATTTATTAAAATAGTGGTTGCTTTAACATTCTTATCGTTGCAAAGGATTTCTAGTGTTAATAGAATACCACCTAGCAACTCACCCAGCTGAGAGGTCAGTTTTGCCTTCACTTTTTCATATGTTTTCCTCCTCTTTTGGGGTATCATTTTCTTTCCATCTGTTCAGGGAGACACTTTTAGAGGTCAAATTTAGTCACATGCATGTCATAACCAGAAAACAAAGATAAAAATTAAAATACAGTGACTTAGCTGGAAACCTGAAAAGATAGAAAAGTTTCATAGTAATGATCTGAAAGTAATTATGTATTTTAGTGTGAGATTGTTGTATAAAAGTGTGTGGTCCAGTGATTATTTCTGAACTTAATGCTAAGGTCCATTGAAAATAATTATTAAGAATAAGCAGGATTTGAAGGATATGATCATAAGCACAAGTTTACATGCATCTTATTTATTTATCCTGTCTGGACAGTGGTGGTGATGTATTTGTCATTCTTATGTATAATCCTATTCACTTAACTGCATATGTAGATAAGACTCTTATATGTAAGTCTAAAACTATGCCATCAGCCCAAAGGTTAATATCTCTTTTGAAGGTACTGCTTAAGGAAATAAAATGAACATAAAACCATTATTTAAGGGTATTATATATTTAAAACCTCAGAATTCACCAAAACTTTTACATAGCAAAATAAATATTCAATTGCTTTCAATATCATATTACATAAATTGGTTACATCATTAAGTATGTGTGAAATAGAAGCAGCAATTGTTGAAAGATATTCTTTCTAGTCAACACACCATGTGCAGAATTAATTAAGGACTCCAGCAGGCAATGCCCATCGTCATCTAGACTTTATCACTGCCAGCAGAAGTACATCAGGACATGTGACTATCTCTCAAATGTCCTGATTAGAGGCTTGAACTCCCAGTCACTACCTTTTATGTCAGCCAGAATATCTGGATTTTCAGAAAAAAAAGCTTCTCTTCCCCTTCCCCTTCC
>WBMW01005529.1:304770-365066 GCA_013396635.1 Penelope pileata
CCCCTTCCCCTTCCTCTCCATTTTTGCAAGGAGTACTACTTGCATCCAAATGTTTTCTTTATGCAAGCTATTCATCTAAGGTCTTATATATGGCCTCGTTAGGCACCACACTGTCTCTTTATTACTGACAAGCTTAATTGAAACACAGTGGGGCAGTGCTGTGTGCAAGGAAAGACAATATGGTTTTTGCATCTCTATATCACAAACAAAGGGGAACTGTTTCAAGGCAAATATCAGAAACTTGTATGCATTCTTGCATAACAGAATGTGAGTATTCATAGAAGGTGCTGCCATTTATCAGTGACTGAATGAAGGGCAACTTCATAGACAAAGAATATATTCCTTGGCTTGTTGAGTACAGAGATCTTAGAGTGGAAGGTGTTACAAAAAGATGTTATGAGTGACAAACAAAACAACAAGAACTATTACAAAGTAAATAATTGCAAAATGTTCATGAGCAGTTACTCATCTTACAGTGGTTAGTTGCCTTGTAGACACTTGAGGCTATTCACTGTTTATTGAGCAGCTTCAGAATATAGAAACCTTCAATAAATGGCAGAATTTTTCTGATTGCCTGCAAGAGCTTGTTTTCTTCTTTCCTAATATCAATCTCATTGGCTCTTCTTTTTAAAAACAAAAGACTCAGGTGAAACTGGAACTACTCTCAACACCATTAGCAATTATAAATGTAGAAGAGGACTTCATCTCATATGTATTCTGCTTTTAATTTTTTCATAGTTTGTTTCCTTCTGTTGTACATCAGTTCTCCATTTCATAAGGAGATTGAGGCATCAAAGATATTAAGTTTTCTCAATTTTCATAAATATCTGCAGTTGGGAATCCTTAGGGGTATGAATGAGTCTTCTATTAGTCTACAGTGTGATTTCAAAATTACAGCGTAAGCATAGCAATCACCTATCCCATTTGAATGGCCTGCCAACTAAGCAGCACATGTATTGCCACAGTGCATGATGCCTACTGTTCAAATGGCAATGGGAGGCCATATGGAGAAACTGTGATTTTTACAAAGGGTATGATAAATCCAAGAATACGCTGAATGTGCTGTCTGGAAAAATAAAAGTAATCTCAGGGAAAGTGGGAGATATAAGAAATAAAGTAAATGACCAGACCTGTAATTATGAGGACATTTGAGGGATTGGAGAATGCAGGTCTTTTCAATCCAGGCTTCTTTATTGAAGCTACTTGCAATTTTCTCCATAAATCTCAAGAAAATGTTAATAAATTTCACAGGAGAGAGAAAAGAATGGCTAACTTGAAAACGAGCTGAACCTCGTTCTCCACTCTGTGGCACTGTGCAGTGAAATGACTGCACTTGCTTCCAAACACATGCATTCATTTTGAGATTTTCAAGGAAAACCTATCCAATAGTTTTTCGCTTTCCAAAGAACTTTTGCTCATTGACTGACGTCATATGTTATTTCTGTCTCCTTTTGATCTCATACTGATAAACTGACTAACAAAGATACACAGATATAGCAGCGCAATGCTCAAGAGCTAATAGATATCTTTATGAAGAGATAAAGAGACAAAGAGAAATGGAGAATATATATCAGGAAAACCCACAACAAACAAGCTAAACATTCTGTTACTGCAAGAGGAACCAGGTGTATCAGTTTCATCTTTTTCATGACACAGACTACCCAGTACCTGCTCAGGCACTGTGAATCTTCCAGACAGCCTGTAAAGTCACAAACAAGCGGCATCAACGAGCTAAACGAAGAAAAATGAAATCCATGCAGTATGTTAAGATGATGAATACTACCATGAAACTTTATGATGAAAAGCAATTCAATAATGACACCCTGTCAAGAACTTCTATTTCAAAAAGATCTTCTGTGGTGTAAAATATTTTTTAAAAATCTTCAGACATTTTAAAACTTCAAAGATATTCTGATTGATAGGAATGTCAGTTTCCTCCACTTTACAGTCTCATAAATACCATTAGTCAGTTTATCTTTAGTTACACTGATGAAGTTAGCTGCACAGATCCATGCCTACTCACTTCAGCATCCACTCTTCTGTGCAAAAGAGTATGGTGTCTGCCCACATCTTTATCTATAGAGATGGCAGGAGGAGAAGAGAGCAGTGTACAAGCTCCCCACCTGGAACCAGGCTGCTTTTCTGTTACTGCAACATGGCCTATAGTCTGCCGTGGGGTGGATTTTGTCGGAGAGTTTTTCAGAGTCGCATCTAGTATAATATAACTAATTAGATAGGATATGATTCCAGTCCTATTAGTCCTGCCTGCAGGCTTCTCCATGGTGCCAGGGAAGAGAGTTTCTATTCTAACACCCTACATCTCTGATTGGCGCAGGTTGGTTTAGATCACACACAGCATCATGGTGCTGCTCAGGCATGGAAGTAGTTTGCATGAGGTATTCAGAAATGAATTCAGGTCAACTCCAAAAGCAGTTTTATCTGCTTTATAAGGATTTTTATATTAAGGTTTTCCAATATTTATTAGCTCAGAGAAAAGAGAATTGAATTTAATTACTGTTGCCTTAATAAAACAGAGTTAATTATGTTTGTCTACAGATGTGTTTAAGTGACTTCCCTGATCTCATCAAGATAATGCTCTAGCACTCACACAAAACAAAGGATTTGACTGGACTACTCAATATAACTTCATTTTGCATCCTTAATACTTCATGCTTAGAGTCTAATAGGAAGAAACTGGAAGCCTTATATCTCAAAAAGTAAGAGTGAATATATTTCAGTATGAAACAAAACAAGATTATCTAGCTCTTATTTACCTATGATTATTGATTTGCTGCAGTTTTCACACTGCCATTCATGATGGATACAGTTAATTTTTGCTGTTTTGGATTTATATTGCATGTCATCATTCCTATCACTAAACGTAAGCATAATTGTCAGAAAAACAGAAGTGTCTGTTCCCAGACTTTTCATTCTAAAATATAATTATCCAGACTTCCTGCTGTTAATAGCATAGAATTCTAATTACTTCAAAACAAAGCTATTATTCATAAACTTCAGGTTTGTAACACATATGTTTACAGTAGATGGAAATTATTACTGAATTTATCACTTATTTGCCACAGGTTTATTTAATGACTCTGTTCCTTCATACAGCTTTTGTCCTATTCCATTAAGGAATGATAAAGTAGTCAAGCCCCTGTTTACTCAGAAAGATATGAGTGAAAATCCTCCTTCAATGACAATGGGCATCCAAATTTTCTGTCTGTGAATAACTATGCTGTCTTGTTGCAGGGAGTTCCTCAAAGTTGAAAATTGCGTCAATTTAGTTAGCAACAACTGGTTCTGATTCAGATTGTTCTCACAGTGGCTAACGTGTATGAAGAATGGTAATTATATAGGGAAATGCAAACATGTTCATGAGAAATGAAGACAAAAATGTCAAATTATGAGTAATTATTTTCCAAATTTTCCAGGATAAATTGTAAAAGAAAACAGAACATGCATACATGGTCTGGTATCATTGAACAATCCCTGAATTTGGAGAACAAATACAGTTATCGAAATGTGAAAATGATATTTTTTATTGTCATAGGTAACCACTCTTTAATGCATCTATAAATCTTGTGTCCAAGAACAGGATACCTGTGATAGATAGAACCAAGATCAGAAAAAAAAAAAAAAAAAAAACTATTGGATAAAGAGAGAGAAACAAAAGGAAAACAAAATGCAAAAGTAATTCCCAAGGACAAATATGAAAAGATTGTAAGACTGAGAAGCAAGAGAGGAAAAAAAAAAAAACAATTTTAATTTTTTTTAATTTGATTTTATTTTTCCTTGTTCTTGGAAAATTCTACTAGCATGTCTTAGACTGAATTTTATTCTTTGATCTTAATACATGGCCAAAAAAAAAAAAAATAGCAAGATTTAAAATGTAGATATTATTTCACATTTTTTAATGCATTTGTTTAGAGAAGAAAACAATGAGAAAGAGAGGACAGTGTCAACAAGAAGATGCCCATGAATGGACAACAGAAGAAAACATGGACAATACTTCAATTTTTAAAAAATCAGTTTTCAATGGAATAAAATAGAAAAACAGGAAACTTCATAGTCTTTTACTGTGTGTGTGTTTTAGAATACAAACCTCACAATAAAACTGTTTTCTGAGAAACAGATTATAAATTACAAAGCTTTCAGTAATACCTTTGTAAATAAGTTTTTAATAACTATAAAGATGTTAAATATTTTGAAGACATGTTAAGTCTCAGATTATACAAAAGTAGCTTAATTCTCCATTCACAGTGAGCTTATACAGTGGGAGTAAAGAATAAACGTACTTAATTTTATCATTTAGCTTATGAAGAAAACAAACAAATCAATAAATAAAAAACAAAATGTACAAGGATGGAAGACAGGGAAATATGTTAAGCAGTAAGCATAGAAAACCAAGTTTCCAGATAATTCTTAGATAAAAAAGGGAAAGGAAAAAAAAAAGAAAATGAAGAAAAAATATACAAGATAATCAAAGATAATCTTGGTACACTGGATAGAAAATATCTCTCCAATGTCTTGTGGCATTTTCTAAGATCTTACTGAAAAAAAAATGTAAAAGAGTTAAAATTTTTATTAGATCTATTATGAATTATTCTCTTCATTTTTTGAATTATTAAAGTCATCTCAAACAAGAAGGCTCTTATTAGAGTACCATGGTTCTATATTACAATTTATTTCTTTTCCTGTCCCTGGTAACTGTATGTATATGTACTGTTGCATAAACATCAGCAGGGTTTTTAGCAGTCAGAATATAAGAATTAATTTCTTTGAAATTTAATGTGCATAATGGACTAAAAATATTACTGTGTTTAGAGATCTCCATGAGCAAAAGATTCAGATGTTCTGTGTTTCAAAACACTATGTTACTTAATCTTATGCTTATTTCTTGGTACTCTAATGGGGAACAGAGAGGGGAACAGAAAGGAGGCTCTTCAAATGGTCTATTTTCTGTTTGCTGCTTATTTAGAGTACGAGTGTAAGGAATGTAAAGAATATAAAAAAATTAAAGGATATATGAAAGGTAAAGGAGGTGCAGAAGATACAGGAATGTATAGGAGGCTCATAAAACACCTGGAATTTAAGGACATTTGGTTTGTGAAGATGTCTAATAAACAGTTATTCAGTAATGAAGAGAGGGGAATATAATAAATCCAACACTCAAATGGACATATTCTAACAAACAAGAGAGAACAGAGACAGTATTGTAGACTTGAACTTTTAGGTCATTGATTATGTGTCAATGAAAGAATCACTCAGAGTATTGTGGAGGCTTAGCCAGATCTGGTACGAAAGTAGTAACAAAGCAACATGGGAAAGAGCAGACTTATTTGGGGATATCCGCAAGAGAATCTTAGGATTCTGTAAAGCTTAATATAAGATTTTTTAAGAAGCCTTAGGATATGTCCAAAATGTAAGGAAAGGGAAGGATTCAGGTGGATCTATATCTTTGGGGTTTGCACTCATTCCTTCTGCTGCCTGATCGTACAGGCTGGTAGGGAGTAAACAAAACAGAAGAAGAAACCAGAAGAAATCCTTGTTTCTTAAAGTCCACTGGATGTGGGTCCCCTTAAAACCAAGCGTGGTAGAGTAGCACTCTAGAGGCTTAGATTGCTGTTTTAAAACTCAATGAAGTCCTTTCAAGAATGCTAGCTGATGAAGGTGGGCTTCTTTCAAGAATGATGGATGATGTCCCAGGCACTTGCTTTCCTATCAAATGCATATATCAAGACAGGTCACAATATTTAATGGATTTTTCGTGAGGTTATTGGAAGGACATTAAAACTCATATTCCTAATCTTGGACAGGAAGGACAGAGAGCACAAAGCTGAGTGATTTTCTTACATATATCATATTAGAGCATGTAGAGATCATGGGCTTATTTTTGGTGTCCATTGGAGAATGTAAAGAATTTTTGGGGGGCATAAGACCCGATATTTGTTCACTACCTCGCATCTTCTAGACATCAAGTTCTTCCTCAAATGTACCTTTCAAAAGACATACTTTTCTGATGAAAATAAGACCTCTGCACTTCTCTAACACAAGCCACTGATTTCATTCTCCCAAATCTTTGTAAAACAATGTTTTTGAATTATATTTGAATTATATTGAATTATATTTTATATATATTATATATTTATATTTTATATTTTTTGAGTTATATTTACCACAATTTATTACTTAGCCAAAGAACCCCTAACTAGGAAAAATATACTTCTGTAAATGTTATATTACTGATCTTTTACAATTCGAAAATTTTGTTTCACTAACAATACTTTTATTTCTAGTATCAGTGAATTTTTCATCGTGCAGCACATTCTTTATGCTGTTCATGTTCTGCTAGTGCCTTCGTTCTCCTTCAAAGAGATGAATATTTTTTCTTCTTTTTCAAAAACCCTTAGTTTTTCCCTTCTTTTACATATGCTGATTCTATATGTAGTTTACAGTGGCATGTTTGAGAATTTATATCACACAGTTTCACTAATAATCTTGTCTACTTGATTTAATGAAAATGTTACAATAACAAATGTTCTGAAAATATTTCCTATATTATATCATACACATAGACATCCAGACATAGACATCCAGTTTAACCTACTCATCTAGTCAGTAAAGACAAATAGATACTTCCAGGGCATGATTGAGCCCATTGTAACAAAGCCAGCTAAGGCTGAAGGGATAAATCACCTTCTAAAAGTGACAATCACTATCTAAGTAACTGTTGAGAAAGTCCAAATGACTTGATTGGACACCTAATTTAAAATATCATGGTGAACCTTATACACTCTGTCTATGTGGGATACTAACTACCTGTAGATACCAATGTATCAATGCGTCAATGCCATATACCTGTGTCTCATGACACCCAAACAGCTGAAGAGCTGTTTCCTCTTGTTCCTACCTTCTTACCTTGCTCATCAGTGAGAAGGAACTTTATTTCTGTTAAATAGTAATGTAAATGACTGAAAGATGCTGATGACTCATGCATTGGTCTAGATGAGGAAGAAGGGGTAAATATCAAGCAAAAGGCTGTGAAGGTAGAAATGGAATCTTTACTTTGTACCTTGGTTTTAGTGCCTCCACTGTATATTCTGCAGAATTAGACAAACTTTAATCAATAGATAAAAGTGAATTCATAGTTGCATGGTTTCTTTGCTTGTTTTTTAATTTTCACATCTAATCAAGAATTCCACAGCTACACATAATGACCAGCATTCACACAGTGCTACAAAGGAAGCTGAGAACTATACAGATCAGCCCCATCCTCTCCTAAAAAATTATGTGCAGTTTGACTTGGGGAGATTGATTTAGATCATTTACATTAATGCTCACCACATTACATGCGTAGAAGTACTGATTTAGTGCAAAGTATAGAATTTTGAGAACAAAAACTGTCTTTGCGAGCTCTATCTACAACACTTTCTGACATATCATCAAAGTAAATGCCAGTTTCTATTTAAGCTTTTGATTATAAAACAGGAGACATCTATAAACACAGCAACATTGAGAGAGATATCATGTAACAAACATTTGCTTTAAGTGGTTTTATATTAAAGGTTTGAGCAGCTGTTCACTACGCATCAGGTTTAAGAAGACAAATAAATGGGACAGCTGGAAATCTACAAAATGTAACAGAAAAAAATCACTTTCAGACTAAGCCTGTAGCTTAGCACACAGTTTGGACTATGTTTGAACTTCAGGTTAGTTTATGTTACTTATATAGAGAAGTATTTGGAAAGATATTTAACTTTTTATTTCCTCAGTGACAATTTCAATAATTCTTTTGTTCGGATTTCAGATTTTAAAACAAGATTAGTATCATACAAGAGTGTCTTTGCATCTATTTATCTTTTCTTAAAGGTTTATATGTTAAGAGCTCAGAAATATATCACAGCTTTCATTAAAAATATGATATAATCACAAGTTGCTCATCAATGGATTGAAGTAAACACTTTATTTGAATATCTGAATCTAAGGAACAGAGTTTTGAAATTTTTATTCTTTTGCAGGAATAGTGCAAAATGACAGCTGAAGCCAGTTCACTCGGATTGCATGTCAGGGCAAGTAGCATTGTCCTTATATTTGTTTTCCAGACAAATATGTTCTAAAAATATTTCTACCATAAAACAAGTTGTTAAATATGAAAATTCCTTTTCATTTTGTTTATATTTTGAGAAGAATTACTCCTGTGGGCCATGTCTGAGAGTATGGATCCTCTTTAGGTTGCATTTAAAGCTCTGAGCTGCTCATCTCTCACCTCACAAGATACTATAAAGATATCTCCAGGTCTGGAAGGAAAAGCATGGCTGCAGTAGGGATGGGGGCTTAAGCAGGTGGGGAACACCCAGCTTTTAAACACTTTTTGAATGAACTTTTCTAGCTCTCCTGTCCCTGAACGTTTCTTGCCTAATGAAGAATTTCATTAAAATCTCTGTTTTTCCTTCAGATGAGAAAGTGAATAAGGAAGAACTGTGTTCCATACTCTTTCTGGAAATACCTTATGGAAGCAGGCTATTTTTAATCTTTATCAATAGTTTTAATAAGAAAACAGACTCAGTCCTTCAGAGCCACCACATAAAATCAAAATGCAATTTCATTCTTTATAATTGAATTTTAAGTTCCACTTGAGATATGTTTTGGTTGCGTGACAACATCCCAGACCTTGATTTTAGTATCAATCTTTTTGCAAACTAACTTAACTAACTTATGGCAGTGTTCCTTCACTGCTTTATTTGTACTGAGATTTTTCTTTAAGTCACTGTTATAGCCAACTCTAACATACAGAAGTTTTTAATGAAACAGACAAAATGATGTTAAAATAGGAAACTCCTTCAAATCGACTTTGTAAATAGCATTTATTAATATTTTAACCAAAACAAGAATCTGAAAATGTGTTTGCTGAATCGCAATTTCACCTGATGATTAAAATAAACTATTTCATGTCATTTCACTTGGAACTATTAAGTTTTAAGTGCTTGAAATAATTTTTGAGATAATGAATAGCTAGATTAAGAAGAAGAATAGTAATAATAGTAACAGTAATAACAATACTAGCTGATCTATTGCACAGCACCTGAGTATGGACTTAAGCAGGATGTGGGGAAAGTATAGCAGTGCCTTCAGTCTGTTGTTGAGTAAAAGAAGACGGTCAATATCTCCTTCAGAGAGCTTTATGAAGCTGTCATTTCTGAGTCTTCCTCACTCAAAATTACACAGTGAAGGAATTCCTGAGTTCATGAACGATTTTGGGACTATAGAAGCTGCATTTCTGGCTAAGAATTGCAAATTAGACACAAATTAGTGCCTCAGCTTTGCTTTTGTCAGGACAAAAATAATTTTAAACTTTGGCAAAAAAATAATATATAAACAATTTTATACCTGTGCACAAGCACATGCAAAAGAAAAAATACATGAAGAAATGTAGGGAAGGTAATTTCTGAAATATTCAGATTCTTCCTGAGAGTAAAAAGGCTTAGGGGAACATTAATGCTGCTTACATGAATATGGAGCTTGGATATTAAAATTCATGAGGACCTGTCAACTGAACTGGTGCAAACTCTAGTTGCTAGAAATACATGATGACATTGCAAGCTGGCAAAGATTAAAGCAGCCCAAGAAAGCTCTTCCTCGTGCTACTTCATCCCTCAGAATATCAAACAGGCTGTCTTTCACCAATCTGGAGCTATACACAAAGCGAAATTCTACACTATTCAGTGAAGGTGTTCTGAGTACAGGGACTGTGCCTCTTTCCATGCTTCCTAGACAACAGACGGTCTAGGATTTGGAATGACAGTAAGCTGCCAACCAAATTCTGTGTTTACTCAAACATACGTTGTCTTCTCTTCCAGATGACTTATAGTGAAATTTAACAGGCGTCATCCATATGTTCACATTCATATTCCATAAAACGCTTGCACGGAATATCAGCAGGCCCCTTTCAGAAAGTTCTAAATGGCTTCACTAACAAGGCAGGAATTATTAATGCAATATAGAAATTAACCAGCAGAGTCACCAGTCTGTTAACAGGACTTTGTCAGCTTGGATTCAATGTAAGAACTTAATCAAACATGGCTATTGTGGTGAGTGATTTAAATTGTGGGCCATGAAGAGTTTATACTTTACTATGGAAACTGATTTGAAAAAATGTTTAAAGCCTACAGCTTTGTTGCTGATAATTTTCTTACAAAAAACAATGAATCACTGCTCTCTTCTGCAGCAAAACCTGTGCATAACATGATATATTAAACACAAACATCTGGAATATCTGAATTCACAGATGGTAAAGATAGTGGACTAGAAAACCTGGAATGTTTTTAATATAAGTTTTATTAAGTTAAAATATTACCTCTCACATCTAGAGATTTTCTTCTTCTTTGTTATGCAGTGAAAAACACTGAAGTTATTTCAGAAAATTTCGGGTAGTTTTGCACTGAATACTAAACAGATGTTTGACTGAATGATTCTTCGAGTGATTCATTTTGAGGCACAGATAAGAATCATAACTTTTTCTTCTCTTTGTCTTGGCTCTCAGCTAAACTGAGAAGAACTTCAGACAGCCCACCTCATAGCACCAAGAGCCTGGATTTGTTGGATTCTATTTGTTTAGAAACAAATAATTTCTGATCTATGAAAACTTGAAAACAGGATTTACTGGACAAAGGCCCTTACCCCAGATATGTAAATTGTTGTTCACGCTTATTGAATAAGAGAGGGACAGATGTTCTCAGCCTACTTTCATTCTTGTAAGATTAAACTTAAACATCTGCGTTTGTAAAAAGTATGCATCCTACCTTGCAACTACCAAGGTCCTCTTCTTGGGGCAAATTTTCACATGGCATCATATGGAATATGCCAACACTAACAACATTCCATAAGAATTCTCTTTCAGGTTGTGATGTGAATGAGGTGGGCCATATTTACACACAAAGAAACAACGTGAAAGAATAAGTAGCTGAACAGACTGATTTGCAAAACTTGCTTTGGTGTGTATTCTGTAGCATTTACTGATGTAGGGAGGATATAGCTGTCACACAAAGATAGTCATGGTGCTGAAGTGATTGCAGTTTGCGTTGCAGACAACTTGAAATTAATGTGATCAGCAAAAAGTGAAGGGGAGACAAGAGCTTTGGCTTGTAAATGCTCACATGCTGCCTTGCCTTATCCAGACAATTTGTATAGAAACAGGCACATGCACGCATGATGTTAAAATATTTAGTTTATCTGTTTCCTTTTCCTATGGTCAGAACTTTAACCATCTATCATTGCTTAAACATGCAAATGCCAAGTAACACAACAGCTAACAAAGTATAACATATTTGTTCCGCTATAGCTTATTCAGTGTAGTTTCTCAACAACTTCAAAAACTTTCTTTTAAAGTAAAAGCTCTGGGTAGGAACTTGGTGGCTGACTACTGGGATAGTAGGCCAACAAATAAGTAGAAAAGAATTCCAGAGCTTCTTGGTCAGAAGCTTGAATATCCAAATAAGGAACAAAATGTACTGAGGCACATATTTTTTTAATCCAGAAGTTTGGTCTAATTAGATTTCCTTTACAAACAAGGTGAGAGGGCACGGAAGGGTGAAGAAATGGGAAGGGGGAAGAAGCAATATGCTAATAAACACTCCTTCCCAGAAATACCAGATTTAGTTAGCAGTTCAGATTATATCTTAGTGCTCTGGACAGAAAAATGGTCAATTAACAACAAGGGGGAGAAGGAGCAGAAAGATAAGTGCAAGAACATGATCTGGCTAGTCACAAGTTACTGTGTTGTATTTTGACGTATTCTGACTGAAATTATATAAACACATATGTCTAAAGATGTAGACATACAAATGTAAGTTAAATATATGTAACTTCTATTATTTTCACAATAGCTTTTTCATAAACAAATAGTCCTTCAATGTCATGGATATTTCATTTTACTTCAGATTAAAAAAAAAATCTATTTTGTGTTTTCAAAAAAATCCATGACAATTTCTGAGTTTGAGAATGTGTCCTACTGTGGGCTAAGTATAAGATTTAAGAATTTCATTTGAAATTCTCACAAAATAGAAAAATTGCCTCAAGCAGCAGAAATCGGAGTTAGTATTTTACAAATGAATAGAAAATAGTAAAAGGTGTTTTTTCTGAGACCAATTTCTTGCAAAATCAACTGGCATGGCATCTTGAAAACATGCTGCCTTCGAAGTCTGATGCACATTTACCTGGATTATTACACTTGCTTGAATGTTGCATTCTTTAACAGCATTTTCAGGAAGAGAAATAAAATTATCTGAAAGCTTGGAGTAATACATGTCTGCCTCTTCCTTGTGACCTGGAAAGTCAATGGAACTATTTTCAATAAACAAGTAGTCCTTCAACGTCACATTACCAAAACTTGCACTGTAGAAAGGTCTTGATTACCATTTTATATCCATGCAACTGAACTGGCCAGCTAATAAATGTAGGCTTTTCTACAAAATCTATATAGTTTGGAAGTAGGTTTCAGTGCATGTGTACATACAGATCAACAAAATTAATCTGGTGTCTGCAGGAAATGTATTACTCTCCTTTTGCACAGCAGAAGGAAAAGTCATTCTTTTCTACAAAGGAAATGGCAATTAGTCTTAAATGCAATGAACGCTAATACTACTGTTACATTTTGTTTCATTAATAGTGTGGTACATCCCACAGGTTTGACCCAATCTGGTTTCTATTATACTAGGCATTATAGAAATGTGTAATTCATAATGGTCTTCCAAGAGTTCACCAATTACTAGGTATCGACTACCTCACTAGTCATGGCCAGCTTTACAACTAAATTTATTAGCACAATCCACTTAGAGGAAAAAAAAATTGATTTGCCTCTTGCAAAATTCTTCTTTCCATGAGCGTGTGATACCTGGTACAATAACTGGGAAATAACAGTGAACATGTCTGAGTGTCCATGTTATGGCTTCGGTGCATATGACCCAATTTTTAATGGAGGACCTGGTGCTTCTAAAGGCACTTGTCTTCCGCTAGTGAATTCTGCAATAATCAGGCTATACGGGGATCTTGGAGCATGATCAGTTGAGAGCACAATCACAGATTGCTCAAGACTTCCTATAGCATTACATACAGACTTATTCCATTTCTAGACATCTACACTTGCAGAGTTTTCCTAGAAAACTCCACCTTGCAATCAGTATGAAGATATTTGACTAGCAGCATTTTATTCTTTGTATACGAGGTACAGATTGGGAAGGAACTTAGAATAATAATTCTTACTGTATGTTTTACAACAACCCTAGAGCTCACTTTCCAAATGATGCAGAATCTTTCAGGCCATAAGTGTCCAATCTTTTGGCTTGCCTGGGCCACACTGAGTGAAGCACAATACAGGATGGGCGGAGAATGGCTTGAGAGTAGTCCTGAGGAGAAGGATCTGGGGGTGTGTGTTGATGAGAAACTCAACATGAGCCAGCAGTGTGCGCTTGCAGCCCAGAAGGCCAACCGAATTCTGGGCTGCATCAAGAGAAGCGTGGCCAGCAGGTCAAGGGAGGTGATTCTGCCCCTCTACTCTGCTCTCGTGAGACCTCACCTGGAGTATTGTGTCCANTTAAGAAAAAAAGCTTTTTTATTAAAACAAAAAAAAAAAAGAGGGCAACAAAAACATAAAACTAGTGGGGTATTTGATGTCTTTGTGAAATAAATGCATCAATGTCTGGTTCAACGGACATGGTTGCTGTAAAGGATCTCCCTTTATGAGCAGGATATGACAGCTGCAATTCTTAGTGAGTTCTCAAGGTTCTCATCAGAGATTTTTGACCTATTTTTACTCTTCCTGTGCTTCATCCTTGAAAATAGTTGTTCACAAATGTAAGTACTGCTAAAAAGCAAAGACATGAATAAGGTATAATTGTGAAGCAAGGGATATTTTTATCTGGAAACACAGGTCTTATGAAAATCTAGTAAAGAAATGTGATCAAATTTTTCCTTGATTTGAATGGCTGATTGCAACTCTATATCTTTCATTTGAAAATTCACAGGTAATGTATTTATGTTGACTGAAAACAGAGATGCAAATGTAAATATATAAAAAAAAAAGATGATTTTTTTGGAAATCTTGAAACATATGCCTGAATTCTTTTCTCAAAATGGAAAGCAAGGCTGCATATTTTTCATTGTTCACAGGATTGTGGTTAGCCAATCTATCAAAACTCATAAAATTATTTGCCGTAACATGAGCTTGCCATATTTATGTTTCATTTTGAATGTTGTTATGGTTTGAAACATAGCATAGATAAGTTGATTTTCACCTTAAAGATGTTGAAAATTACAAAATTTGTCAGCACTGCACAAGTATTCTGGATATTTCTTCCACAGTGAACTTGTTAACTTATAAAACTATTTTGCAAAATAACACAAGCACGACTTTAATAAATAAGAATACTTACATTTCTGCTCAATAACAAAAAACGCGTCTTCACAGGCACACACATATGTAAGTAGGTTGAAATATTATCATTGGTAAACATTGTGTTTTACTCGCCAAGAGGCACAAGCGCAAGTAACGTGTAATGTATGCAGGTTTAGATTTGACTGTGTGTGTGCGGCAGAAGTGAGAAGCAGTTAGCAATGCACTGCACCTTCTCCTCCACAACATTCTGTTGTCACCTACACTGCCCGTACTCAAGCTACGAGCAATCGACTCGCGAAAAATATTGCTAAAAATCACATATTAATGTTTATGGTCCTGTGGGGCTACATTTCTAGCTGACCTGGTCCACATATGGCCTATGGGCCACAGGTTGGACATGACTGTTCTAGGCCCTTCACTCTACCATCATTACCTAATTATTTTCTCTTCCACATAAGAGGCATCATCTGTTTCATAGCATCAAGAATTGATAAAAAGTAGCATCAAGAATTGATAAAAAGTGTGTAGATAATAATCATAATCTATAATAATGAGTGTTAATAAGATTCAAAATTTGCTAGTCATAGTGCGTTTGCTGCAATTTTCAGTGTAAGAAATAACTGCTGATTGAATGCTAAGCATGTTAATTATTTAAATAATAATTTGATCATATAGTTTTTTCTTATTACAGTCCTATAATTCACAGTCATTGTTTGTTATTAAAATGTTAGCCTTTCTTCTCTTGTCATGAAAAACATTACTCAGTCAATGTAGAGCTATTGTATCCCTACAGAAATCTGATGTTATAAAAACATTTGCAAATGCTGGTTTAAAAAATACCATTGAGTTGTTGAAAGAGATAACTTAAAAAATAAAAACAGAATAGATGTTGACACTCAGAATTGTTTGAATTTTGGTATAAATATTCTTCCTGATGATGTAAAATTCAATGTCATAGATTTGGAACTTGAAATTTGACAGCTTTGCTTCTAAGTGTCTTCAGATGACCCATAATTTTTGTGCGTTATCATTCACCAAATAATTCTCTTAAACTGCTCTCACAGATACATTCTTAAGCTAAATTAAACTAAACTGTTTTACTTTCACGAAAGGCTAATGCATGACTGAGAGGACTTACGAATGTAATTATGACGAATGCTGCTGGGGGTCATCCCTTTAAATCTCCTGCAAAGGAGTGGAAGTAATCTATTATTAGTTTTAATCAGTCTTCAGTGTAACAAAATATATGTTCAATTTAAATACATTCTCCAACTAATTATCACTCCTTGGCTTTATTTGTACTGAATACGAATCCAGTAATTACACTGTTTCCATACAGACTTTTAACACCATAAAACATTATTTGCTGACAAGATTCTTTTTATTGATCTATACTCAAAGAAAAAGTAATTCAAAATTTTTTTAAAAAAAAAAAACACTAAATATTTTATTTTTGATGAAAGTAAGCAGAATTAATGCTTCCCAGACAAAAATGTAGTAATGAGAAAATGCATGGTTTATTTGCGTTAACACCTGAAAGCAATCCAGAAACACTTAGACAATGTCTCCACCAAGAATTTCCAGCATCACCTGGCTATGCAATGCTAGCATCAAGAAGAGGCATAGAACAAAAAAAAAGTATGAAAGATTTTGGTATGTGAAAGATATGAGTATTTGAAAACTCTCTTCTGCATTCCAGTTGTCTTGCGATCACACTTATGGAGAAGTTAATGTTCTAAATAGATATTAATAAGCTTTTGGCAAACCCAGGAAATAGCAAGAGGTTAGGAAAGTGAGAAAGACAGCTTATTTCAGACATGGATAGTATGTGCAAACAGTAAGCAGTCAGAAGGTAATACCAGAAGCAATTTGCAATAAGGGGAAAAAGATTGCATGGTACTGTGAAGACAATGAAAGAAAATTGTGTAATGTCAGAATGACTATCAGCACGTTAAGCTTGAACACTGAAAGAATATCAGTAATGGGACTGTCCAATGTGTGGTGGTATTTGTATCGGTTTAGTCTTCTGAGTATTTTCTTCCCTTTCACGCATCTCTTCATTAGTAATTAGAATAATAAATTATTACAGAACTTGCAGACAAATGTTCACACGTTCTTCTGAAAGGAAACAGATAATAAAGTTTTCTGCATTCAACCCTAAGGAAAGTCTAAGTCAAGATAACGAAGTGAACATGAAGAGATAGAATATAGAGAGGTGAGATGCCTACCTGTATCTGACAAGCTGAAAAACTGACATTCTGAACAACTTCAGAACGTTATTGAATGACAACAATAACACTGACTATGGAAGATTAGGAGAGCTATGAGCTCAGTTAGGAAAACATGTATTTTTAAAAAGCAGTAAAATTTTCCACAGTGCTTTCACGTGGACATCTAAACAAAAGATGCAGCATTCTGAGATGTCTTCAGTAAGGTAACATTGCAATCATCAAAATCAGCATAGGATCACAATTTTTCAAAAATCAACTAGCTAGCTTTATTGCCTCAAATGATGAAAATTCTATTAAGAAACTTCAAGTAAGAAGACCTAAATGGAGGGTATCTTTGCTGAATTTTTCTGTATATTACATATTCTAATAAGACACACAATGATCTGATCTTGTATTACTAACAATCATTTTACCACTGGATTCAGTAACATAAGACTTAGTCCTGTGTCCAAAGAATAGTAAAACATAATGCTACTACCAATCAAGTGCATATAAACTTGCATATAGTACCAATTAGCAGGCAGATCAAAATCTTTTGTGTCTCAAAAGAAAATTCCCAGCTTGGCAAAATAAGTACTAAGTTCTGCTTACATCATCAACTTCCTACAGACTGAGTTAGAATCAGGATGCTTCATAAGTATGGGAGTTAAAAATCATTTGATTTAAATAAACATTTCTTCCTCCTTCCTGGGTAGTGGAGAATAGCAGTTTTGGTAGGGCACTTGGAAAAGTATGGTGTTCTGAGGAACAAAACCTCACAATTATACTTTTTCCACAGTTGTTTCCTAGATACTTTCACAGATATCTTGCTTCTCAAGATAACATGGGAACGGGAATAAATTATTCCGAATTCTTTCTATCATAGTACAAGTATATTCTGCTCAAGTATGTGTACTCGATTTTTGCTTAACCAATCAAAATTGTCAGAGAGGACAATGGAAGGACTCCAGAGCTGGTTCTCTAAAAGCTTCTATGAATAGCTAGCATTTTTTATTAGTAAGAATCCACACCAGTAAAATATAAAGCCTCCTCTCTCATGTTTGTCAGTTTAACTGTTTTCTGGGTACACAATTTCTATATTTCTGGTGATGGTGGATAGAAAGAGTTTGAATATCAGATCTCAGTGGGATGTTAGGTAGAACTAGCAATTAGGAAAAAGGGAACAGATCTCCTGTGAAATAACTGAGAATTTTTGAAGATGGATCCCCATGGTGCTCTTCTTGCTGTCACTTTTCTAAGCTGAACTGCAGCTTAATGAGACCAGGTTTAATTTTTACACATGGAATCTGAATCAGCTAGCTGATAAAGGAGGCTATGTCATATATTTCCTGTGTCCCATTTGGAAAGCCAATCAATCAACTAATATAACATTGCACAAGTTGCAAAGATTTGAGATCATTCTTTAGTCTCTTAAACTTACTGAAGTAACATTTAACAATGCCTTACGTATTTATCAGCATTTCTGAGATTCTTACATGGATTATCTGTTTGTTTAACTCAGATTTCTATGAAAATAACAGATTTTTCATAATTCTGTAAAATGAAAATCAGTTAATGTAAACAGAAGAGTGAACTATATTAATATCTGTAGCTATGCTTAAAATCTATGACACAAGGTGTTCTAGGTAAGTAGATGGTTATAACCCAGTATTTACCTCTGCTCAATGGAGAAAGATGATCTTCATGACACATATCTAATTAAAATTTCCAAACATTTTGTTTAGCTGCAGTAAAAGCTCAGCAGTTCAAGACATGAAGTAGGTTGCTGAGATCCTTCTTATTTTGTATTTTATTTGTTTTTCATATCACTAAGCATGACACAAATGTGCTTTTGATGACATGCAAGAGTAAAAATAGTTGAACAATCTCCAGCACTTCAGAATTTTTTATATGTGTCTTTCATGAAGATCATGGTGATTAACATCTGATGCTGTAAAGAAAAGGGTCTCCAAAACAAAAAAAAACCTCATTCATTATTCACAGTTATTGTTTCTGAGCCTCTCTGTCTGTCAGCTTCTGAGTGTACATGGGCAGGAATGCTCTTAACGAGACAAAGTATGGGATTCTTTGGGAGTAGAATTGTCCTGGCAGCTTATTGCAAATGTTCCAATCTCAGACACTATAGACCTTTTTATATGAAAAAGCATTTGCTATGCAATAGCAAAGACTTTCTGTCATATTTATAACATTAGTAGGAAAGGAAATTCTCATTTTTCATTAGAGAGGGTTGGTAAGACCTGTTGTGTTGTTAAACACATGAAAACAAGCATATCTTTCACATTAAAATAAATATTAAAACATTATTCTTGACACTAAATGAGATCTTCCCTTGGAGTTCAAGTACCGAATATGAATTCCATACAAGCTACGTGCCAGAGCACAGTTGCGGAGTCAGTAGTAGGTTTTATTTTTTAATAAATTGAAGTAACTCTATCAAAATAACACTTATTAATGAACTGCAGTACTGTTATGTACTGTGATTGCCAGCAGTTCCCCACAAAGCCAGTCCTGCAATGTCTAATTTTGACAATTTAAGACCTGCTTAGAAGGACATGCTGAAATCCTGACATAGGAGCAGGTAAGGAAGTGCATCTTTGTGGGTTTTCTCCTCACACTTAAATTCAGAGATATAATTTCAGAGAAAGTCAAGTTACAAGGTGAAATCTAAAGGAGTTTCTTGGAACTTCAGAAAGTTAGAGAAAAGCGCAAGTCATCCTGAACCCTTTGTCTCCAGACTCCGGATAATATCTCAATAACTTTTTTATTAATTCTATTAAATTTATCAATACGCCTGCCTCCAGCACAGAGGCGAGATGGCACAGAATGGTCTACATGTACAGCAAGCTTTTTAACCCTACAATAGGTTATGGACACACACAAACTGTTTATTCATAACAGTCTCCAGCCTGTGCTAATTCCATGATGCTGCTCAGGAATTTCTTGTGGAAGTGCTAGCTTCTGAAGCCAAAAATCAGTCATAAATCATAACAATTTAATCATATAGAATATCATTTCAGTGATCATGAACATTCCTCAACACTGTTTCTTTTGCTAATACAGACATCGAACATTAGGTTTGCCTACATACTATACTGTTAAATGGTTGAAGGTGAGGTTAACGTATGACCCTCATAATGAGATCCAAACCAATTTGTTACAAAGACAGAAACATCAAATATACCACCAAGGTGTATGCAAGCCAAAGGATTTATCACTCTGTGACTCCTTGACCTGTTCTGTTTTCCTTCTGTTTGGGCCCTGGCAAACATACAACTGGGATTTCCTTGCAGCCAAACGCTAAAGGAAAAAAAATGTTTGGATATGTCATGAACACCCAAAAATATATTAACTGAAGACAACAGGACAAGGAATGAGGTATGATAGAGAAATTATCATTAACATTGATATGTCTGTATTTCATATTCCATGAGACTGACACAGTACGTTTACTTCCATACCAACTCTTGTTCTCATTATTCTCCAGAGAAGCAGGCATACGCAGAAAAAAAAAAAAAACACCAAACCAAAACAAAAACAATGCATTCAGAGTGATTCTAAATGTGAACACATTTTCTGAATGTGAAAATCTCTTTAGCAAGTAGTGATCCACATTACTGTTTCCCTTCCTCACCAGATGGAATGTTTTCATTTTCCTGAGCTTCTGAAAAGCAATGAGAATTAAAAGGAAACAAGCAAAGCTCAGATAGATTGCTCACCATCCAAAACACAGGGAAAATATTATTTAAAAATATCATGGGCACCCTTGTTAATGAAAGTATTTCTGCACTTCTTCATCCCTTACACTGTAGAGACTTTCAGGTGATCTTGTATTAGTCTTGGTTCAACAATAATGTCCTTCACACTTTCAGAGAAACTGTTGATCATGGCCTGAACTGATGATTGAGCAACTGTTGGAGGGGTGTGGCTGACCTGTGGAGAACATGCAGATTTGCTCCCCTTGTGACAGAGGGGGGGCCTGGGAGCTGGGGGGATGGGGGAGCTGCCCTGGGGCGTATAAAAGGGACAGCCAGAGCACAATAGTTTAAGTGGAAGGAAGTGGTGTAAGTAGCAGGAACTCAAGCAAGGTGAGCTCAAGATAGGAGGATCTCAAGAAGGAAGTAGCTCCTTCTGGTCGAGACAATAGCATAGTGGTGTGAGTTTAGACCTTTTCTGTAACAGCACCTAAGGAGTTTTTCTGCAGTTTTCCAAATCTGATATGTGAAAACTAAAATAGAATAAAAAATAGCTAATGTATGGAAACTAGTGTCTGCATTAAGTTTTGATGCTGTGTCATTGCTGTTAGTGTCCTCATTAAATCTAATTAATTCATGCTGTGTGTAGAAGCAATCTTTCCTCAAGAAGCAGGCTTGTAAAAGTCTCTTATAAATTCTTTATGCTGTAGAAACAAACAAAAATGGAGGTGGAAGAACCATGCTGAAGCTAATGTCAGAGCAAGATGTTTGTGTGAGATCCAAATGGATGAGCAAAGCTCTGTAAGTTACTAAACTATTTAACTGAATAGTTTTTCAGGGAGTGAACTTAAAAATTATTGTTGACTTATTAGGCACCAGCAAGTCAGCTGAAATGTAGCAGAACAGCACAAACCAAGGGAATTTAAATCAGTTAGAAATTACCTAAAATCTATCTAAAGAAAGTCGTCTTCTATCTGAAGAAAGTCTTGCAGATGTCAAGTATGTGCGCAGTGGGATTTAAGTTGGAATGACAATATTTTATGTATCTCTTCTCCAGTATACAGTACACGAAGAATGAAGGTCATGCAACAGTGATTTTTCAGGTTTGGAGCTGTAATTAGTCCTTAGAAGCTATTAAAGTTCCTTGTCCTCTCCTCAAACTGCACAGTATCAGTGTTTCTTTTTTTTTTTTTTACAGCAACACAGAGGAAAGTCTTCTTTAGTGATCATTTTTATACAAAGAAATAACAAAGTTTAACTAGTGTTCCATCTTATAGCTTCCTGACTTTAGTCTCTCATTACTTTGCCAAACTTGAATTGATTAAATGCAGTTTTTCAAGCCACATATCTTTCAATCCATTTCTTTTGTTTTTATTCCCCTTCCTGAAAGGCCTGCTGCTGTTACAGTTTTATTTATGATTTAAATGGTTTGGCTATTTAAAGAATTAAAGAAAGGTAACTTTACTTTGATTTTTAATATATATTTTTCTTATGTAAGCTGGGGCAGAATTGTTCTTTTATGCACTATCTTGGATTTGACCAGAGCCTTTAGCTACTACCACAAAACTATCTCCCTCTAGCAATTTATTTAAACAAATAAAAATTAATTGAAGGTAATAAAAAAGCTCTAGCAATTTAAACTAGATTATTACCTTTCAAAATCTCGGATTACACATGCTGAGTATAGTAGAAGCTCCATCCTTGCCATTTTCTGGTGTCCACAGAGAATCAGAGAGCCACTGAAGGTTTTGGGTTGAAAAGAACCTTAAAGATGATCTAGCTCTAAAGCCACTGTTGGTAACATACATTACACAGTTTGCTCAGCAAGATGTAATTGCTGGATAATCTGAAAAGTCACAATCCAGGTGATTCAAGAAGGGCATAGAAAATAAGTGAATTTCTTGAACCATTCCACTTTTGCCAAGGAATTCTCCTGCACAGAATCAATACCAATTGATTTTATTGTGCTATCATAAAATAGATTCTTCAATATCTAAGAAAGATCGAGATATTTTGTATTCTGTTGAAAGCACAATTGATCCACTCAGGGGGAGATTAATACTTATATATTGAACAGATTTAAATAGACATAAATAACTTTGCATTACAGTAAAAAGTATTGATTTCACTTGTTAATTGATATAGTCTTATTAAAAAAGCAGCATCAGTGTAAAACTCTATTTGGTGTTAAGGGAGGAGGAAAGTTCCCAGAGACTACAAACCTCTGAAACAAAACAAGCTCATCTATCCATGACACTTGTACAGTACAGTTTTGCATTTTTGGCTCTATCAAATATTTTCAGTGCAATGACCATTAACAATTTTTGTTTTTGTTATTTAATGGTTTTTACAGTTTTGCATCTAGAAATCAGGAAAACAGCCCAGCTGAATACCTAAGCATTAGGGTCACATTCTCTGATCTTCAAAAAACTTTTTCAAGTTCAAGCTATGATCAAATAACATTACTGTTAGAATTAATTTATCAGTTTAAATAAGTAAGATTTTAAAAAAAAAAAAAGAAGAAGAAGAAAGGAGAAAAAAAAAAAAAGAAAGAAAAAGCAAACAATAAACCTCCCCTTTTTTCCACCCTCCCATGGTAGGAAAGGCATCCTGAAATTTGTTAGCCTGTCAGTCTCAGAGATCTGGCACAGCACCACCAGTACTCGGGAGGCAGCCAGATGCAATTTCCATCAACAATTGCACTTGTGTTTGCTAATTGTCCTTAGAGTTTGTTACACAACTAAAACATCTTTAAAGAGTTTCCAAGGTGAATTTAACAACCTCGGCTGCTGTTGGCCTTGCAATACAAACTTAGTGGAGATGATGAAGCACATCCTTTTCCTGAATCAAATCTGAAAATACAACAAAAAGGACATCTCTGTGAGATCAAAGCTTTCCAAGTTTTTTCCATTCATTTTATTTTCAGTTACTGATTGCTGGCAGACTAATAATGGACAGGGCACCCAGAAATCTCAGCTTCTACTCTGCCTGAGTTTCTAGCATGTAAATTTGCTAAAACAGAGTGATTGTTTTCCCTTAACTGCAGTTAACTGGGCAACCGCTTGCCCTGATGTTGCTGATAACCCTCGGAGAAAAGTTGCTTTTTTGTTTTGCTACCAACTGCTCTGTGGTTATAGAACCTCATAAAGCAATTGCAATAAAATATTAGGAATAAGTAAGAACTTTTCTGGAAACAATTGCTGAAATGAAAAAAAATGCTGTCAAACATTTAAAGCTTTCTCTCTCTCCAGAATTCATTTGATTTATCAAGCAAGGAGAGAGAAAATTCTTTGATCAATGAGTGGCCTGAATAATTATCAAGTGGATTCTCTCATAATAATGTCACATTTTCTAGTGCCAGAGGTACTGATGTAGTATCTGAACACTGACAGCTGAATGTTGATGTCACATCACTTGAATTTGAGAAAACACAACAAAAAAGTAGCTGCATATATTCACTGGCATACTAATCTTACTTAAAATCTATCCTGGTATTTGGAGACTTCTGAAAGAAATAGATGGATATGGTACTTACTTCTAGGGAAATAACAAAGAAAAGCTTTGTATCTGTCTTGTAAATAAGATATAGTATTCTCCTACAGTGTCAAATTTTCATGTCTCAGAAACCATACTCCAGGCTGAGCTGGAACAAAATGCTGAAAAATCAAATACTTGTTGATATTTCAGCTTTTGTAAAAACTCATGGAATTTTAGAAGATACTGCAGCAAGTGGCAATTTCTCTGTAAAAGTTGTAACGCTAATTATTCCAGCTGCCTATAAAAAGTTGAAGGATAAAACGCACTAGAGCTTGTTGAAAGAAAGAAAAGTTAGGAAGGAGGAAAGAAGTAAAATAGAGAAATTCCCCTAGGATTCAGCTTAACTCGTAAGACTCCTAGTACGGTCTAAGTGCATGTGGCTCATCAACATGCATGCTATTAAGTTTCTGATAGAAATGCCCAAGTCTTTTTTTATTTTTGTAATACGTGTGTATATGTGTGTGTGCACTTACATAGGAGACTTACCTACTTGTTTATTTTTTCAACAATATTTTAGAAGATTTACATCCACAAAACATTGTTATACTATTGTTCTCAGCAAAACCAGACAAGGTCCTCTAACCTGAGTTATGAAAAGGGTACAAATAAAGACAAATCCTATGCAAACAGGAAACCAGCTCATAAATAATGATATGTATATGCGAAGGGTACTGTTAAAAAATCCTCAGAAAAATTTCCTAGAAATAGTTTGGCTTCTGGAATCATCTAAGATCATTTCGAAAATTATTATTTAAATCTCTGTAAATCCTCTGATATTGCACACTGACTTCACTAGAGTATTATCAGAATTATAGTATTAAATCACAATAGCAGTAAAGAATAAGGTTTTGAATCTTCCACACAAGTAATAATATCTTCCCAGTTTTCTCATCAGTGTATATGTTGTGGTATAGATCTTAAGATTAAAGTACCACATACTGGTTAATATGCCATATTCATTTTTACTGCAAATCTACACTAATATTCAAATATACTCAAGATGCACTTGCCAATGCTGTTGTTATGATTTTAATAAAAATGCATCAAATTATTTGTTGTTTCTCTTTTCCTGTGAACAACTCTGCATCCCAGAATGCTACATTTGTTTTCTGGCCAGTAAAATCTTACACATGCATATTTTATAATGTCCAGAATTGAAAAGGCAATGTCTACAATTAGGATTGACTTTTCAGTTGAGATCTTATTAGAAGCAAGAAGAGTATTCCTCAAGAAAAAGTAGGTGTGAAACAGGTGATATTTTCCTAGAAGTTCATAAAAGTTACATTTTAAAGAGGGAAAAAACATGGTAACTGTAATGTGCATGTTCAGGATATCACTTGGATTTTTTTTTCCAGTATGCCCTACTCTTCCTAACTATTCTGCTTGTAGGGAGTAAAAAAGTGAAAATGCAATGTTGAGAAATCACTAACGACTTTCAAAATCTCTTGGTCTGCTTTGGATTACTCATCTGAAGTAGAGTAAGAAATAGAATAACAGTGCCAATAATGAAATTTAATGAAAGCAACATTTCTCTTTCTGATTGGTACCTGAGAGATAATATATGGGTCAAATTGACTGTGGTGAATAGTAAAGGCACAGGCTAAATTATTCACGGTATTCACTGAGGAGTGACTAACCTACTATTTATATTCTTTCTGAAGAGATCATTATATCTCAGGCTCAATTTACAAGGTACTATTTGAAGTCAGTGGACTCCAGAGTATACATTCTGTTCATCTAAAAAGTCTGATAACTGAAATTATTGGGTTATGGCATAGGGTGGTGAATAACCAATGATGATTTAACTGCTATCAGGATTACCTTAGTCACAAGCAGATGTATTTATATGACATACTTGTATTCAACAGGCATAGGCAAAACATTCAGACCTATCTGTATTCAACAGGTGGAGGGAGACTGTTTCTATCAATGAATTCACTTTAGTAAATGTGTGGAAAATAAAAAATAAGACCGGATACACGTAAGAAGATATCTTTAATCTATTTAATTATTTTAAACAGAATATCTTGAGGAAAAAATAAACATGCAAACAAAACAACAATAAAAAAGAAAGCATTAACTTTATGTGGCTCAATTTTTCAGCCTTTGCAGGCACAGAAATAGGATTTGAAGACTGCTGATACACACCAGATTAGAGAAAGCTTGCTGATTTTGACTGAACATACCAAATGTTTTGCCAATTCTACTGTTATTTTGATTGCATGGAGAATGTTTCCAGGAATATAAAACTCCAACTATATAATTTAAATATCTATTTTAAATATTTTGATATCTTAAAAACATTTAGAAAAAAAATATGCTGTGATCACAGCTTTGACCTTGCTACCAATTGTATTCAAGATTACCTTTGCAGTAGTACACACTTCCTTGAATGGATTAGCAATGTTTGTAAATCCAGCTGAAACACAGTGTGGGGAGATTATCATTTCAAAAATTAGTATGAAAAATTCAGTAGTTGAAGTATTCTACTTTTTGTTTATCAGTATGCCTCTTTCTGAATAAAGTTAAGCAAAAATGATTCATTGGATAACATCTAATGCCTATTTTACTTAATCTGGAGTCTAAAATGGTATTACAAAAAAACATAGTCTGATGGTCTGTCCCTTGTCATCCTACTTGCTCTGAGTTCCTTGAGAATCTTCAAGCACCTTAACCAGAGCCAAGTTATTAAGATCTTGATTACATGGTGAGCACCTTTCCAAGGTCCTGGATCAGTCAGTCCCATCTCTGTCATTCACTCCCACAGTCCTTGAGCTCTGAACATGGCAGAACTAAGCCTTTTGACTGCTGGAAGGATGAGAAGCAAGTCATGTATCCAGAGGCACAGGCTACCATCAAGGAGTTCGTCTTCTCCTTTGATCTTGTGTGATGTCTCCAGATCAGAGAAGCTGAAAAATGTACTCTTAAAAAACAGTCTTAGGCAGTGTGTCAGACACCTGTGCATTTCTAAGTATGCAAGTACAGAAAAGAAGTGTCTAATTCAGTAGCTCTGGGCTTCTAGGAAATTGTAATCATAACAGTAGTGTGGAGTGTGGCAATTAGACAAATATATGGGATGTCTTTTAGTAAAAGGCGCATAAAATACTTGCTTTTTTGTACACTGACTTCTACATCTGCCTCATTTGTATCTTAAAAATGTTGGGTATAAATTAGATTGTTAGGCAGAAATGCATTATTCTAAGAAATGCAGTCAATGAATAATTCCTTTTTTATCTGATGACACCTTTTCTAGTCTTATTTAAATGTGCCAGAAGCTAGATCATGATGAACTAGAATACTCTATGGTCAACTACTGCCCTTTTCATCTTAATATGAAACTTACGAATGCTCTCCATAACCCAGTCCTATATGTTTTTCTTGAACTAACCTTAAAACTGTGGTTGCATTCCTAAATAGCAGCTTTTTTTGGTCGTACTGCAGGCAAGGACTGGTTTGCAAGAGAGGCTATGTGGTCCTTAATACTTCATTATCACCAGCCAGTGCTGTGCATGGTGTATCTTTATGAAATATAACAGAGGCTTCTCAGTGTTCATCTGTTCTTTGCATGGCTCACACAAAATTTCAGTCTCCACCAAAGCTAGACACCTGTCCCTAGCTGGAATAGCTGCTAGTAACTAACTCATCCTTGCAAATGAAGATGTTCTAATATTGACTTGATATTTTATTCATACTCAAGTGCATTATACAGAGTACCCCATAAAACCCAGCTGTTTTCAGCAAAAAAGCCCATATTTGACCTACAAGTTATTAACTTACATTGTAAGGTTTGGAGGTACAGGAAATGCATTTCATTCTGATTATACCGCTTATAGCACTGTATGTTCATGTATTTGAGCAGGCCTCTTGTACACTATTACTGCAGATGAATATAATAAATATTGGGGGAAGGGGAAAGAGGAAAAGACACCTTTAGGAAAAGACATTTGGTAGCTGAATTATCACAGAATCATAGAATGGCTTAGGTTGGAAGGGACCTTAAAGATCACCGAGCTCCCAGCCCTCTGCCATGGGCAGGGTTGCCACCCATCAGGTTGGTCTGCCCAGGGCCCCATCCAACCTGGCCTTGAACACCTCCAGGGATGGGGCATCCATAGCTTTTGTGGACAGCCTGTGCCAGTGCCTCACCACCTTCTGAGCAAAAAACTTCCACCCATCATCTAACCTACATCTCCCCTCTTTCAATGTAAAACCATTCCCCCTTATTCTATAGCTTGTGTAAAAAGTCAGACTCCCTTCTGCTTATAAGCTCCCCTCAAGTACTGGAAGGCCACAATGAGGTCTCCCTAAGCCCTCTACAAGCTAAACAAGCCCACCTTCCTCAGCCTTGCCTCATAGGAGAGGTGCTCCAGTGCTCTGATCATCTTTGTGACCCTTCTCTGGACCTGCTCCAACAGCTACATGTCTCTCTTGTCCTGGGGGCCCCAGGCCTGGACACAGCACTCCAGATGGGGCCTCACGAAGGCAGAATACAGGGGGACAATCGCCTCCCTCACTCTGCTAGTCACTCCTCTTGATGCAGTCCAGGATATCATTGGCCTTCTGGGCTGCAAACACACACTGCTGGCTTATGTCCAGCTTTTCATCCACTAGGACACCCAAGTCCTTCTCCACGGGGCTGCTGTCAATGAGTTCTTTCCCAATCTGTACACATATCTAGGATTGCCTCGACCCAACATCTTGCACTTGGCCTTATTGAACGTCATTAGGTTCACATGGGCCAACTACTCAAGCCTGTTCACATCCCCCTGGAAGACATTTATTCCTTCTGCTGCATCACTTGACTTGGTGTCACCAACAAACTTGCTGATGGTGCACTTGATCCCACTATCCAGGTCATTCATAAAGTTGTTGAAGAGCACTGGTCCCAAGACAGACCCCTGGGGGACACCACTCATGACCGGCCTTCACTAAAGTTCGCCACTGAATTTAGCTGACCCCTAAATTACCCTTAGTCACCTTTAGAAAAAAAAGACAATAAGCATATCTTCTGACAAAGTTTATAATTAAAAGGAAGAAAATATTAGTACCTAATTTAAGTAGTGTGGAGAGAGATCCTCCTAGAACGTAAAAGTTTCAGTAGTAATGGTGCACTTTAGCTCCTATTTCAGCTCCAGTATCTTCTCCGTGACTACAGTTAAATTCCCATAAAGAAGGTAGCTCTTTAAAGGTGGACTATTCACTTGTTTATATTTATCCTTTTGTCATTTTTCCTCAGTTGCAGCTTCACATTGAAAAAATAGGATCAGTCTAAGAAATACACAAACAAACAAACCAAATTGGACAGAATGAAATAGTAGGCAGTTTTACTGCAAGGCAATGAGCAGAAAGGTATCATTTTTTTGCCTCTTCTATTTCTTTGAAATGGTTTTCCAAAATGGCTTTCCTGAAGTAATTTTTTTCTTTAGAGCTATAACTGAGGGCATTTTGTCAGCTTCCCCTTTCTTTTGTGCAGGTTTATAGTTTTCCATAAGCAGAATGCTAAAAGCAGGTACAGAAAAATGTCAGAGCTGCAGCTACTGTGTGACTCTGGCAAGTTGCCAGGTTATTTACTAGTAACTCTGATTATTCACTCGTGTGGAAAAATTAATCACACTATGCCTTTAAAATTGTGCATAGTTGCAATATATACATACAATAGATGAAAATAATATTATTCAGCAATCATACTTTTTAAAAAAAGTAAATATACTAATGGTTTTTCCAGATAGTATTTTTTGCAGGACTTCCTACATACATTCAAAGTATGACATTAAAAATACATAATTCAATTATGTTTTCTCTTAAGGATAACAAATGAGTGATTACCCCTGCACATTAGAACACATTGTTTGAATAGATGTAAATGATGTTGTGAACCTGAGCATTGCAGAATGATGTAATAACATCACTTGTCTCTGACACCAGATGGACACCATATACATCTCACCAACTAGTGTGAGAGCACAGAGCTGTTATATTCATAACCACAGATTTCTTAGCTCAGTCACTGGATCAGCAGCATCTCTGAGATAGCTAATAAATGCTTAGAAGTGGCAATTCATATTATATGAACAGTATTTGCGCAATCGGTCAAAATTTGCTTAGGTCAAAAGGACTTAATCAGGAAGCCTGAGTAGATTGTAGATTAGCAAAAGTCACTAACTGGAAGCTCCTTTTAGTAAAAAAAAAAAAAAANTTTAAGTAAGTAACAAATATTCCAAGATCAGTGGATACCACATTAATGAATGATTAAATGCTCAGGTGGTAAACAAATTTTTCTCTCTGTCCAAACAGGGAGAAAATGTACTCAAGCCAAAGCCTCTCTCTGAAGACAACTTGTTCTTCAGTACATAAAATTCAATGTGTCTGTTGTAAGCACAAATACCTGAATAAGCTAAAGTATGGAATAAGCATCTCAGAAACTCATAAGTGAAACAATAGGTTAAAAGCCATTATATAAATGATGCTACTACAGTAACATAATTATATATTACTGATGTCAAAGTCATACCTTAAGGTCCAAGATAAGCTAACACTTCATTGTACAAGCACTGCACAAAATAGTGTTGAGCCGTGATTAACTCAGTTCTGCCTCAGCACAGACAGACCTGTGTTTAAGCAATCTTTTTCTCAGCACATTTCCTCCTATTTACACCTGCTAGTAACACCTACCTGAGGTAATTACTTAAATGTTTAAGGAAATTTGAGGAATTATAGTGATAAACTAGTGCCCTACATAACTGGAAAGGACAAACAAAAGGATAAAATGGATACCCAATTATTAGAAGTTCCTTTGTTTGAACAGCAAACCTGCATTTGTGCCTACATGGCCTCACTGCTGCTTTGGTGAGGAAGCAGTTCAGGCAGGAGCAGCCCCAGCAACAGCAAGAAGGCTGCTCAGGTGCCAGGCCCATGCTTACTCTATACCTACCCCAGCGTAGCTCATTTGTTCAGGCCTGTTTTGATTGTGCCTTCACTCTGAGCAGTAGGTCTAGTCCTTGTTCCTCCCCAGCTTCATGCTCACTCCCAGTCCTACAGCTAGGAAACTCTCCAGTCAGAGCTGTCAGACACTGAAGCTTAAATTTTAGCTCCTCAGTCATCTTTAAGCTTTTATATGATTATCAAAATTGCTGAGGCCTGAGAGTTGCTGCTTTAATCAGGTCAGTCCCTCCTGCTTCATGCTGCTAAATTACAGTCAACATCCCTTTTGTCAAAACTTTTTTGCTGACAGGGAAAAGGAATATGTTTGTTTGTATTCCACCTTCTTCCCTTACACGTATACAATGCACACAAACAGCACTCCATTAATTGTTTGCTAATCCTTCACTGGGAGTTAAGCGGAGCCAAACCAGAAGCAGTTAAATGCCTCTAGAATAAAGTTTTCCTTCTGCTTGGAAGACAATTTGTCCTTTTATATTATGCCACCATTTACAACTACAGCTCTTTCGGCTATCAAAACACAAGGCTCTGTGTCCATTGCTCAACTTTGTTATTTGCTCCTTTGGCCAACATTTTCTCTCAGCTAAACCTGACTGCAACTGCACTGAGACGCTGTCATTACTTTGTACTTGTTAAGATATTGTTTCTTTACCAGTAAAACATGTTATTATCTCTATATACAGCATTTTTCTGCCAAAATAACCATGAGTTTTTCTTGAACATAGATTCTACATTCATGCACAAAAAGTACAATAAAAACTTCAACTATTATTGAACAAATAACTAGAATCAAAGTGACAGCAGCACACTAGTTTAAGTAGATCAAGTCTCTTTAGAAAAATAATCCTTAGAAAGGTTTGTCATTATGTTAAACAACTATACCTAGGAGACTGTAATGAAAGTGTAAAAGCTCAAATAGGAGAGAATAAATATTCTAAAGCATTTAGGTTTTCTCAAAACCTGTTAGGGAGTCAAACAGATCCCTCAGCACATCAAGAAAGATAATATACATCCTGAATGTAATTGCTATTATAAGGAAAAAATGTAAAGTAAGAAAACAAGCATATCGACAACTTCATAATGAATGATATCTTGTCCTTTTTTTTCTTCTGACAGTTTGAGAAATTATAATATTTTATTTAAAAGCTTGGGAGAAGATGGTCCCTCATAAGTTCAAAGAAACAACAGCATTTCAACTGTTTCAGTTTTAATGTTGATTCTTTAGTTCTACACATCTAAATGGAATAGACCAAGGAAAATTCCTGACTTTCCTTTTTATATATTAAATTATCAGCTCAAGATACCAGCTTAGATACTTTTCTGCTTTGAGGAGAGGGAAATAAGGATTAAAAGATATTTCTGCTAAATGCTAGAAATAACACCTTACTTGCTCCTCTAAAACATGTCTAATTCAAGTTAAAGGAGATCAGACGCATCGGTACAGCCGCATTTGGCACCACTGATGTTGTCAAGGTCAAGATACTACCGGAATGTTGTCCTTACCTGATGGAAATATTTATTTTCTTTCTCAAATTGAATTTAGCACTGCTGAATGAAGCCTACATGTCATTCTGGAGATGAAAGACTTGATCTACACCCTACAGGGAGTCTCTCCATCAAGCTTGCTGTATTTTGTTTGGGTCAGTCTCTAGGCCTTTTGTTTCCTGCCAGCCAAAGGCAGAGAGTACCACCAAGCAGTCCAATCAATATACAACAAATTTGTCCTCCACAGATCACCTATAGGGAGTGGGTGTTGTTTTCTGGCTTTCTTCTGAAAGTGACAATTTTTACATATTTTTCAGGGATAATGCACAAATGCATAGGGAATTTAATATCCCTTGGAAGCCCCCAGTTCTCAGCTTACTGATAAGTTCCAGATGCCTGCATCCAAAGAAAAAGCCCACAACCCCCCCGGTCTGAGAAAAAAAACTGTTTTCAAAACAAGACCAGATTTATTAATTGCACGGTGTGTGGTGGTTTTAAATAGAAACAAGAAAATAAAGTTTGACTCAGCATATATTTTTTGCTCTCTTGTCTGTGCATTCCTCACCTTCAAATGTACCACGCAGGATCATTTCTCATTACCCACAACCAAAGTATTTTATGTCAGGTCTTGTCACATTTGTTCTCACAATTATCCAGTAGTCATAAAAAACTAATGTCTTCTTAATGTCTATTGTATCTCCAAGAAAATTCAGTTCAGGCTTTGAAAACACCTAAGAAGCTATTCATAGCTGTACCTATTGTCACATCCTGCCCATGAAGGGAGGGAGACATGACCAGGTTCGGAGATCTCCCTGTACAGATTAAGGTGAAACAACATTCAAGATCTATACATAAGAGGAAAAAGATCAATTTTTATGAGAGATTTCTATAAAACAGTTATTCTATAAATGTTGGCCCTGCTACAGTTATAACTACCTAGGCTGTGTGGGTTTACAGGACATTCAAGTAAGCCTTGCATTACTTAACAACTTTAAGGGAAAAAGAGGAAAAGGAAAAAGAAAGAGAAATAAAAGGGGGTAAATAGATCACCAGTCCTGTATCCAGCGCCAGGCCTGTGTACGGGAGTGCTCCATGTGGCAAAGAAGGGAAGCAGCAGCAGCAATGCTGCTATACTCTTTAAAGCAACAAAGCAAAAAGGGAAGGGCTGGTCCCCAGCTAGCCCCTATTTGGATTTGTAGTTGGCTCAACCAGGATTGGTTGAGAAACTGTACAACAGCCAAACCAAAAAGATGACACCAGGCCCCTCTTCCATTATTGTTTCTCAGGCGTCATTCTGGGCTCTTCCAGGAGTGACTGAGACAACTCTCATCACATTGCTCAGGCTTGTACCTTACATGTCCAGGCTTTTTCCTTACACCTATACTAGTCATATAATCATTTTATGTCCCAGGAAAATCATACATTTTTCATATGTAGAGGATTAAAACACAATTAAGGAAACAATATATTTCAAGGGGTTAGCAGGGAAAGAAAAAAAAAAAGAAACAATCTCTGTAAGGACTGGTCATCTGTAAATTGAAGCTATATACCTGAGTTTTAAATGGGCATGACTTTGGGGAAGGGGTGTTAAGTCATCTACAACTCTGTTCCACTGTACCAAAGACATTAGCATTGGAGGATACATGTTCTAGGAGATGCTTCATTGTTAAGAGCGCAGTGCAGCACCAAGAGTTTTGCAGCACTGTTTTTCCCACACTGCCTATTTGATGTGATGGATGAGGGAGAACACACACCTTGTACTGACAGTAGCAGGTGCTCCGCAAGACAGGAAGATCATCAAATACAGGGGCAATTGGTCATGCCACAGAGAAAGCATCATCTGCACCAGATATAAATAGAGCATTGTTGGACAATATCTCTTTTGGATTGATGAGGTCATTGCTATATACCAACCTCAAAAGACAAAATATACTACTGAAAATTGAATTAGTAATAGCATATGTCATGAGCGATAGAAATTTCAGGATTTACACATATATAATCATGAATAAGTAGTGAAAGATATGTAAATCATTTGGGATTTTTTCATCTTTTTATTTTACATCAAAAATAGCTCTGAAAATACCATTTGTAGAAAAGAAAGCTTTATTTGACTGATGTTATACATAAATATAACACTTGATTATTGATATCGTAGTATTACTTTATTATGGCCACAGTTATGGTGATTAATCTTAACCAACAAAGTCATGTGGCATTAAATGGAGGAACTATTCCTTGTGCTGGCAAAATTTTTTTAAAGTTATAAATTTGTTGGAAACATTATGTGTTTAAATTAAAAAGGAAAAGCAAAAATTCAGTTTTAACAAGCAAATAACATCAGATGCATAGAATGAAAATTAAAATCTTAGCAGCTATGTCCTAACCAAGAAGTACTGTAAATTCTTTTTGTCATTTCATTCACCACTATAATTTTATCAAGCATACATGTGTTTCGCTTCTATTTACAATAAAACCCTTGTTTTCTGATTTTCTTCTCTTAACAGAGTCTTAAAATTAAATTCTAGGCTTCTTTTTGCCAATGGTTTGATTACCGGTGATGTTCAACCAAAAATTGTATTATCAGTGTTATTATTATACCTTGAACAACTGATCTTCCTTTCCTGATGTACAGTCACCCTATGGAATATTTATACTGGCATGCTATAGTTCTTGTTTCTTGTCATGTATGCTCACTACAAAGAAAAGGACTAAGAAGAGAATAGGAAAGAAAAAAGCAACTAAAACATGGATTCCTTCTTCTTTATGGACCTATTAAGACACTCAGTGACAGCTGTAGAGGTTCAAGTTATGTTTTAGCTACATGGGAAATGAATGAAGTGGAAGGAGAGCTACAGCAAACCGATATGGCATTCAGTGAGATTTGAGAAGCAGATCCCACAAAACTTACAGTCTTAATTTGTAAGCTTATTGCTGTTCACTCAGTAGGGGCATTCTTTATAGCAGTCAAGGCCTTTAGAGCAATGTGATACATTAGAGCTAAATTATGCACTAACACCCTGATTTATGGGTAGGAGCAGCACTAAATTAAGTAGAAATTCTAAATTAAGGAGAAAATCGGAAATTAAAAGGAAAGGCTAATTTATTAGGAAATCATTTGCTAACCTCCAGTATTATGGAAGTAGTTCTAAAAGTAAAACCCCACTGGAAAAATATATAACTAATGCAAAGGATTTTGAAATACACGAACTCGTGGAAAGTTTAAGAACTCCCCAGAGCAGCTGTGCTTCCCCACCCCCACACAGCAGTTATTGAACTTAAACATCTCCAACTAAGAGTTTTAAAAAGCTGAAAAAGGAGATCTTTGGAAGCTAATGTTAATTCTTAATAAATCTTGGAGAACTGAGGAAATTCCATAGTGGAAGGATGCTAATTTTGTTCCAATATTTTAAAAGACTACACAGTGACTCAAGTAATTACGATCCTGTCATCCTAGCATCAGTTATAGGCAGAAGGATGGAACAATTAGTATGAAGCTCATTTAATTAAAAATCTAAAGTAGGATTATAATTCAATTGATATCAATCAGTTATTGTCAAAATAACATAGTATGAGATTATTTTAGATTTGGAAGTGGCTGATAAAAGCACTAGTTTGATTTAATATGCCACAGCAACTGTGTAATTTTACTTGCTACACAAAATTAATATAATATAAAATTAATGGGGCATGGATTAAATGGCAAATGAATTAAAAACAGGCCATCTCATCTCTAAAAATAAATGTAAAGGAAAGAAAGTTTATGTCTTTTAAGGAAAGATTAGTTCTCAGGCCTGCTTTTTTGCTAACCATCTTTGAGAAAATATACAATTGTTTGTGTTCAGGTTGGCAAATAATAATAATAACAACAATAATAATAACAATAATAATACAATTATTTTTGTTGGTAAATAAGAGTTATTTATGTATTTTTGCTGGAAATGGTAAAGATGTTTCTCAACTTTCTAAAGATCTCTAGAGATACAATAAACTGTTAGCAAAGTGCTTTATATTGCAGTGTCTAAGGACTTAGCAGAATGTTGTTAGCATTTTCTAGAAGCAGTGAGAAAGCTCATTTGAGTCGTGATGCAGCTTCAACATGGAACAAGGGGGCAAACTCAGCCCCAAGATGTGAAATCAATTTGTAATAAATTTCCTAGAGAAATGGGCAATTTACTAAAGGGCATAGAACACTAAACTTGTTAAGAGATGCATTTGAAAAACTCGAAGAGAATCACTCTTCTCCACTCTGGGAAATTACATGTTGTACAATAACACTGAGAGGCAGGTGAAGCGTTAGCAGCCAGCATGTGGAGTAGTCTGGCTATTCCAAGCACAAGGAAACAAAATCTGAAGTGGGCAGAAGATGGTCGAGAAAAGGCATTTTGCTTTTGCATTGAGATAATCATTGTCTAATGAGGTCTTTCTCCTCTGTAAAAACTGGACAGCAGTCTGGCCTATAGATAGTCAATTAACTTTAGGGACTGAATGGACACATTGACTCTCCACATTCCCTGATGTACAGACTGCATAATTCAGTAATGTCCATGAACTGAGGCACAGTATTTGCTAATCATTTAAAAATATGACTTTATGATGCAAGAAGTTCCCCTCTGTACGTTCATGAGAGAAACATCATGGTTTAAACATGGATTGATGGTGACTTAATTTACGGTCACCAGTCAGCTGCAACTCAGAGATATAATCAAGGAGTTTTTCAGGGAATGTGAAGCAATGGTACTACTGAAATTTAAGATTTGTGTAATGTCTATATAGTACCCTTTAAATAACTACATCTGAAATTGAACTTTCCAAAGGAGTCAAAGTGACAGTTGAAATAAAAATAATTCCAAATGTTTCTAGATGCTCCATAAAATTTTAGTAATTTCGATTATACAGTTTCTCATATAAGATTAAGAACTGGGTTGTCTGGCATGTATTAAATTATTAGAAAACAAGAGTGAGAGTGCTTCCCAAAAAGACTTTACAAAATGAACTGTATGTTCCAATGTGAACGTAAAACCACTTAAAGTCTATAGCACCTAGAAGCATTCTCTATCTCCTGCACTGGAAGATGGGGCATGTTCTTGCTGTCTTGATCACAAAAATTCTGCTTTGTATCTTGATTACTTTTCCTTTTAGTGTGGGCTAGTTATTTATGGAACAGGAAATATGCTAACTGCATTGGCTTGTTTTGAGTTGTTTGCTAAATTCTAAGACAAAATGCAACATGTAGACCACTGTATATTTTTCACCTGTCTTTCCACGAAACTTGTATTCCAGTGAAAAGATGTAGAAATTTGCATTGCTTTATGATTTCTGTTTCAAAAATTCTAGTTGCATCTCAAGGGTGTCCTTAATATTCTCTCTGAATAATGAAGAGTATTATTTCTTAATCACTGCTTAATGGATTACAATCAGCATATCTGGACAAAGTAAGTTCATGTTTATCTTGTAGGAAAACTAGCAAGCAACAATTATGCAGCTTGTCAATTTGTCGATTTTTTATATTTATTCATTTATTTAACAGTGAATGCTTTGAGAGCTCAAAAGCTCACAAAACTCAACTTTCTTAGATTACAAGTAGATTAATAATACTATATGTTAAATTGCTTTGAGGTATCCTGGAGAGGAAAAAAAATCAAGCAATGACGCAATTACAAGGATTTTTTCTTATATAAGTTGTATTTGACTCTCTTATCATGAAAATCTGTTGTGTGTATAGGGAATTGAAGTATCTCCATATTTCTTTTACTCACGTATATATTAAATTTACTATCTATGGTGTCCTAATGCTTTTCTGTAAAGGCATAGGGCAAGGCCTAATATAAATTCCAGTTATATGTTATTGATTGCTCTCCACAAAACAGCTTTACACAGGGAAATAAATTGAGTCAAATACAGTGTAATCTAATACAAAGTTTATTTCTGAAGTTAAATGGCTTCTTTTACTGGTTATGACAAAGAATCAGAAGCAAAATCTCTAGCAGTTACTCATATATCCAGATTTTATTAACGGTCCTATTTTGTACAATTTGGATCATTTACTTGTTATTGAACTTCATAAACACTACAGTGTTAAGAGAAAAAATCAAAAACAATTTGTAAGTTCTTCTTTACTTTTAATCTCTTCTGTGGTGTAATTTTCTCTCCTAACTGGAGAATATGCAATAGATGAGCAGAAATAATCTAAAAAAGAAACCTCCAGTGAGCACCAGTGCTTATCAAGCATTGTTTACATTTAGACTACTTGAATAATTTGTTGTGTCCCTTCCATCCATTACAACAGAAATATTATAAAGAGAGCAGTGTGAGGAATAGCAAATGATATGCCCTTGTTATATCCTTAGGATAACCTATGTAGAACTTGTGTCATCAGTTTGCTGATAATTGCCTCTGAAGTATTGTCTCAGCTAACATAATTTGACTTTACATTAATATATTTATCAGTTCAGTTCTGAAATACGTCCTACTTCCCTTCNACAATTTTCACTAGCAAAGACATCACATTTTTCTTAAAGCCTGTGAAAAGATGTCAGAGTATACTGAGTATACTAGAATGAGGGTGACTCTAAAAGTAAAGACACTCCAGACGTACTCCAATGTCCTGAACTATGAAATGGTAAGTGATTGGCTAAGTTTTGACTGCAAACAATATTTTCTTAAGAGAAGTGTGCTTAATGTTAAATTAAGGTTTAAAGGACAGAGGTACAAGGACAAGGACTTCAGTTCTACATCCTGGCTAGGAATTGCCATTGGTCAGCCACAGACAACAACCAAATACTCGCCCAGCCTCTCACTCATCCCCCTCTCCCATGACGTGAAGAAAATAGAAGGAAGGTGTGAAAATCTGTGTATCGGGATAATGACAGTTTACTAAAGAAAGCAAAGAAAAAGGAAGTCTTTCATAGCTTCCCATAAGCAGGCAAATTCCCAACTACTTCATGGGAAGCAGGGCCTCAGCATCCATAACAGTTGCTTGAGGAGGCAAACACCATAGCCATGAATGTCCCCTTTTCTCCTCCTTTCCCTGTACTTTTATGGTTGAGTTACCTCTTTGGTCACTTTGGGACAGTTGTCCCAGCTATGTCCCCTCCCAACTTCCTGACTGCGCCCATCCTAATCACTCGGGGGACCCAGGAGTAAGAGTCACAGCCTTGATGCTGTGCAACTACTGTTCAGCAAAAACGAAAATAATGGTTTGCTATCACTGGAGTTACAGCACAGGGACCTGCCAGTCTAAGGGAAAAAAACATCCTCCACTAAAGAAGAAAGCAAGCAATTAAGAAATGTAGCAACAACAACAAAGAGCAACATGGTACTTCTTGGCATCTGGCCTTTGTGTACTTCCATTATAGCAAAGGATGGTACTGTGCCCCCATCTAGTGCTCCCTGCTTTGATTGGCTTTGCCTTGAGGTTCACACAAGCAATCTCATGGGTATATGAAGGTGTTTTATTTGCATCACACCAATAGGCAACAGCATTTTAAAAGGCAAATGAAAGATTGCCTGTGATGTCTGCAACCTAATATATACTTAAAGAGCAGTCACAACAGCACTTGTTACAAAAAGTAGAGATAACTGATCTAATATCTCAGGTACTGGCAGCAATTTCACAGCAGCAGCAGGAGTGCGATATGCTTATAAACCCCATCATAACATGAACATTCTCCGTCCAAGAATGGTACCTCCTTAGGCTGTGTGTGATGGGCACAATATTTTCTTCCTTGGGGAAAAACTTACCTGAACTTCTGCATCTCCCAGAACCTGCTCTCATTCTGACAACTCCTTCATAAAACTGTCAGATATGCATGAAACCATGAATCACTGAATCTGAATAACTGAGATTAGAAAGGACTTGAGATCATTTATTACAGCCCCCCTCCAGTCATACAGAATAAGCTAGACAAAGTTGTCTGGTTCTATATCCACTCAAGTCTTGAGTAGTATCACAGATGAAAACTCCACAACATCTCTGGGTAACCTCAAGTGTTTGACCACTCTCACAGTAAAGTGTCTTCTTGTGTTCGGATGGAGTTTCTTGGATTTGTTTTTTACTTTGGGCCCAGTGCCTCTTGTCTTGTCAGTGAGCACTACTGAGAAAGTCTGACTCCCTCTTCTCCATTCCTTCTCATCATGTATTTATGTGCTTGCCCCCAAGCCATCTCACTAGGCTGAACAGTTCAAGTTCTCTGCCTTTCTAGTCATTTAAGAAGGAGGGAAATGAAAGACATCTCAATATTAGTCACACAACCACTGGATGTTTTTTATTTGTTTTAAGATATTGATTGAAAAATCTTTTTCTTTACAATACTGTGGAATGAGAGAGCCAAATGATGCTCTAAACTACTGTTTGCGCAACCTGCTCTACTGTATTCTAACCAACATTTTTTCTCTGCCCATGTTCATGCTCCTAGTAAGTGATTAAATGTTTTCAACAAAATATGAGTGTGTTTTTGTGTGCATTTTTTTAAGAGATCTGAATCATTTTAGCTATTTTTTGGGGAAACTTCATTCACTTCATCTTCCTGGCATTTCATTATATTTTATGATCACAAAGTCAACTCTCCAGCAACAAAGTGAAACATGGCTCTTTGAAATAAATGTTGTCATTAACAAGCCATGCCAGGCGCAGTGACAGATTTGCAGCTGTAACGAATAACATTTCCCACAAAGTTCTGCTGTCTGACAGAAAATCTGTGACATTACTGCAGGCAACAGTGTTGGAAGCTGAAAGATTGATTGATGCAAGAAGATAATTGAAACCTCAGTACTGTCACATGCATGTCAACCTAACAACCAAGCTACTGCTCTAAGATAACCTTCATCATGCAACAGCCTTTCCATGAAGAATCCCCCCTCACACACACTGAAAACATAGAATATTTCTTAGTGTCCATGAGTTACATAATGATAATTTACCTTAACTGATTAATTCAGTTTAGGTCTCTAAAACAAAAATTTGCTCCATTGCTTCTGGTATCTCAAATTCCAAGATTCAATTTCAAAGTTGTCAGCAAAATCCAAGAATGTATAACAGGAGGTAGAGATGCGTTGCAGCAGACCTTTGTCACAGTAAGTGATAGCATCATTGTCATGTCTGAGTGCCTGAAGTTAGACATGATAATCAATATTTATTTCTGTCTAGATAAGTGAACTGACTTTCAGAGGCACTGGGATTCTAAAAGCCATTAGTAATTATTATCTATGCAAAAATGCTAAGGTATCTAAATGATTTCAATACTGACTTCAGATCACCCTCAAATTTGGTGTCATATGCAAAATTAATTTTGTCAGATTTAAAAATAATAACAATAATCTAAGATTCCAGAGGTTTATTTGAACCTGCCCGTAAGGATACTTAAATTAGTTTTCAATTTCTTTTTTTTTTAGTACTCCCAGGACAACTCACAGCAGGTATTTACTCATTTTAAATAATTTTTCCTCATTCGCACCAACAAGACATGTTTATAAAAATGTTTTCTTTCCAGAAAACATAGAAACAGACTATTAATACAAACTAAAAAGCCTAATTCAAATTAACTAATTCAAACTAATTCACGTTCTCTTTGGAAAGACAGATGTATGACAGATCCATATGGATGCATTGATGTAGTAGAATCACACTGGTATCCAAATAAAAGGACTGAAATGATAAATATAAATCAAAAAGAAATGTAAAAAAAAGAAAGAAAAAAAAGAAGAAGAAGAAGGAAATGTATTCCATTCTTTTTTCTGATAGTCTTCCAGCAAATCTCTTAGTTAATATTAAGTGGGAAAAAAAAAAAAAAGCCAACCTAATACTTTTCTTTATATCAAAAACTAATTCTCTCAAAAAAATGTGGCATGAAATAATATCGCAGATGTGTTGTACAGATTTTACCCTTCTGATGCTAAATGTAATATATTTTACCATTTATCATGATTCTTTTATTTATTTGTCGTTATTCTACGAACAGCTCTGACAGGAACAGGCCTTACCAATGGGTTGAACTGTCAGCCTCTGTTGACGATCTTGCCTGTCTCTTCCTATTTTTGTCTTTTACTGATTTTCTCTCTAGATATATCTTTCTTCAAGTTCCCCTCAGGTCTTTTTCAATCTCTATTCATTTTTTTTTTCTTTCTCTTCTCTCTGTGAGCTTTGTTTCAACTGTTCTTACAGTCTGTGGACTGATTCCTGCAGTTCCTAAGCATTTATCATGTTCTCAAAAGCAGCTTTAGTTGACTTTACTAGGGGCAGCACAATTTCACCCTGTGGTTATGCACTTTTTCCTATGTCTCTTTTCCATTTTACTTCATTGACTGGAAATTTGATTCTTTTTTTTTTTTTTTCCCTGCACTTCACTATCTTCTTTCATTCTGTTACCTTTATCCTTTGCTGTCTTTCTGTCTCTCTTCTCCTGACGGAGGAAGAGAAGAGTGAATTGGGAAGCAGTTTTTTGTTTGGGTACGGCCTCTAAGAGCCAGAGATAAATACTGACTTTACTCAGAAAAGTATTAGGAGCCATATAGAAATTTATTTCAATGTCGTTTTCCTACTTTCTGACATCAAAAGCAGATCAGCCATTAAAATATGCAGTAAATTATGCACTGTGGTTTTTCTTGTTTTTATTTTCTTCTTTTTTACATTTTTAAAATTTCGTTACTTGTTGTTTGCTCAAATTCTTATATTACAAGTAGAGATTTCAATCTGTAGTCACAGAATCATAAGAGTTGTAGGGGACCTGTGGAGATCATTTAGTACAACTCCCCCACTAAAGCATGTTCCCTGCAGTAGGTTGCACAGGAGAGTGTCCAGGCTGGTCTTGAATATCTTCAGAGAAGGAGATTCCACGGTCTCTCTGGGCAGCCTGTTCCAGTGCTCCATCATACTCAAAGAAGTTCTTTCTCATTTTCATATGGAACTTCCTGTGTTCCAGTTCGTGCCCATTGTCTCTTGTCCTGCCACAGACCACTAACAAGAAGAGCCTGGCCCCATCCTCTTGACAACCATCCTTTAGATATTTACAAATCTTGGTAAGATTTCCTCTCCGTCTTCTCCAGGCTAAACAGCCCCAGATCTCTCAGGTTTTCCTCATGAGATGCTCCAGGCCCCTCATCATCTTTGTGGCCCTTTGCTGGACATTCTCTAGTAATTCCCTGTCTTTCTTCAACTCTGGGGCCCAGAACTGGACACAGTACTGCAGATGTGGCCTCAACAGGGCAGAGTAGAGGGGGAGGAGAACCTCCCTTAACTTGCTGGCCATCCTCTTTTTAATGCACCCTGGGATACCATCGGCCTTCTTGGCTGCAAGGGCATGCTGCTGGCTCATGTTCAACCTCCTGTCCATCAGGACGCTTCTATCCTTCTCTGCAGAGCTTGTTTACAGTAAGTCAGTCCCTAACCTGTACGAAGTTATTCCTCCTCAAGTGTTGCCCTTGTTGAACATCATAAGGTTCTTCTCCACCCAACTCTCCAGCTCACCCAGATCTTGTTGAACGGTAGCACAGCCTTCTGGTGTGTCAGCCACTCCTCCCAGCTTTGTATCATCAGCAAACTTGCTGAGGGTGCACTCTGTCTCTTCATCCAGATCATTGATGAAGATGTTGAACAAGACCTGATGGAGTGCTGACCCCTGGGCAACACTGCTAGCAGCAGGCCTCCAGCTACACTCTACACCACTGATCACAGCCTTTCAAGCTCTACCAGTCATCCATTTCTCAACCCACCTCACTGTTCACTCATCTAACCCACACTTCCTCAGCTTACCTATGAGGACATTATGAGAGATAGTGTCAAAAGCCTTGCTTAAATCAAGGCAGACATCATCCACTGCTCTCATCATCATCATCATCATCACTACCATCATCTCCCCAGCCAGTCATGACGTCATGACATCATAGATGGCTACCAGATTGGTCAAGCATGATTTCCCTTTGGTGAATCCATGTTGACTGCTCCTGATAACCTTCTTTTCTTCCACTTGCTTGGAGATGACATCCAGAATAAGATTTTCTATTACCTTCCCAGGGACAGAAGAGAGGATGAATGATTCATTTTGGATCTGTCTAGATTTCATTTTATATAGTATATTTTAGTTCATATTCAAGTAAAAATCTCCCTAAACAAAATTTTAATTTAACTAAATTTAAAGATGAGAATTTAAATTAAAAAAAAATCTTTTTAGATCAAATATTCATTCAGTAATTTTACATTCCTATGATTTTTTTCTGGAGTTTCTGTATTTCAGAAAACTGTCAGAAATTTTTACAAACAATCTGAGTTAACTCAGTTTAATAAATATACAAAAAATATACATATCATATTTCTAAATAATATAACTGACTACATAGTAGAATAGTCCTTAGAAAAACTCATTTTATAATGTGTTCCTGTTAAAGAGGAAAAGCTATGAAAAGGTGAGAATCTCTCCCTTTGCCTTCCTGCAAAGAATCTGGTTTGACCCCATTCTCTGCATTCCCCTTACTCTTCAAGTGATTACTCAAATCTTCCACCATCTGCTCCTTGCTAGACCTCAAACAGGTAAAAACCAGACAGCTTTTCTAGAACCAAACCATAAAATGCTAAATGCCGCAAGAGACATAAAGTTCTTCTACAAAAAATGCAATGATATATAAAAAGTAACACAATAAATAAATAAATAAGTTGTAGCTCTGCTACAAATTAACTCTTAATGCCATTAGTGTAACGAAGCATAAGGTCAAAGGAAAGGAAAAGGGATTTTAAATTAGTATTTTCAATGTGATGATGGAAACACTGCTGAGACTCCTAATCTGCTCATGCTGACAGACCCATTATCTGCAATTATTCTTTATTCAAGTGTAAACCGCCATTATGCATGGAGCTGTTGGTACTGTAATAAAAATTTTAAAAAGCTCTGTACTGTAAGAAGTAGCTGACTTCACAAAGCTACAAGAGCCTACTGTGAAAATATTTCCTTCCATTTGACATCATAACTTGGCTTGTATTCTTTCCTTTTCAAGAAATGAAAATTAATTATTTGAGGTCTCTATTTGAGTTAAATTTACAAGAAGAGGTCTTTTTAATGAAATAAAATAAAGAAGAAAAGTACAAAACGAAAAGCCTTATTCCTGTCATACATGTGCACCTGATCTGCTGTAGGCAGGGTGAGAGATTGATCTGGGAGTGCTTTCATTTCTGCTCTACACGGCGGCAGTGAATTGGTTGCTCATTGCAGGTAACGATGTCGTTGTGGAAAATGGATAGAGATGCATGGTGGCTTTCCTTGTAGGATGATCTGACAGGTGCTGGCAAGGGCTGCACAAGCAGCAGGATTCTCTAGATGGTATTAGAGAAAAATACATAGAAAAGCAGAATGCAAAAGAAAAATTGCAATGGCTGCAATGTGATCCATAATACACAAACCTGGCTAGACTACCCTTTTGCTCCAGAAAGAGATTATTAGCTGCATGTGATAGGACTTTAAAATACCAGGGCTGCTCTCTAAGTGATACCTTCTATTTTTTTATGTTACCCCATGATGTCAGAGGCGGTTGTTGATGGTATGGCAGTAGAGGTTGAACCTTCCCACCAACATTGTCCCTAGTGCTGTTCAAGAAGCGTCCAGATGAGCTGCTAAGGGATATGATTTAGTAGCTTAGTGGGTAGTGATGGTGATAGGAGAACAGTTGGACTAGATGATCTTGAGGATCCTTTCCAACCTAGTGTTTCTATGATTCTATGAACATTCCATTCCATTTTGTTGCCATGCAACAGATGGCAACAGAAGGGCAGTCTGACCAATGGTGTCTGACATGGAAGTGTGGATAGAGCAAAGCTGTGGACTTGCATTCCTCCATGTGGAAAAAATTGCACCCATTAACACTTGCTGAATGTAAATGGAGACCAAACAGTGGATGTGAGCACAGTGAGGTGTGTTTCAGCTGTGGTGACAGCAAAATGAAACAGAAGCCACATTCCAGACAGCCATGCACAGCTGTCATGCCACAAAATGAAGAGCATCTTGATCACCTCATCCATGTGAATCAGTGGATTACAACTATGGAACTGTGTACAGAACTGAATATCAGCTTCAATGCAGTGGAAATGGTAGTGGCAATGTTGGAATATTGCAAGTTTTGCAGCAGGTGGGTCGCACAGATGTTCACACAGGAACAGAAAGAACACCGTATGCAAGCTTATCAGGACCTGTTCAACCAATACAAAGCTGACCACATTATTATCAGTGACAAGACGTGGTGTCACCACTGCGAGCTGGAGTCAATATGGCAGTCCATGGAGTGGCGATATGTGAATTCCTCATCAAAGAAAAAGTTCAAGATGCAGCCTTCAGCAGGTAAAATGACGTGCACTGCCTTTTTGGATAGGAAAGGGGTTATCCTTCTGAATTTCCTGGAACTCAGAGAAACCATCATCTCTGACTGCTATATCACAATGCTGACTAAGCTGAAGGCTAGAACTTCCAGAGTCAGGCCAAAGAAGACAACCTTTCTCTTGCAACACCATAATGCCAGTGGAGCACGGAGCACATTGTTAATCTTGGCTATGCTGTCTTACTACACTGACTACATAGTCCGAATTTGGCACCTTCTGACTTCCATCCATTTGGGCTGATGAAAGATGAACTGTGCAACATTTCCCTAGCAAGAACACCATCATAGCAGCTGTGAAACTCTGGTCATCTCCCCTGGTGCAGATTTTTAAAAGCATGATGTGCTCTTGTTTATCACTGGTGAGAATGCATAGCTAATGGTGGTGACTATGTTGAAAAAGAGTGTTTTGTAGCTGAGACTTTGCTCTATCAACTAGTGTTACTGTGCTCTTTGTATCTGCTGTAGTCGAAATAAATAGGAAGCATTACTTTCGGAGCAACCCCCATATAAGGAATTGCATGGAGGTGAACAGGATTTAGGGTGAAAAGTACAGTGTATTTTTCTATATCACCACAGAGAAATTACAAGAAAGCAAATGAAGTTATCAGACAAATGGTTTTAAAACTCAGGAAGGATCTGCTCCCCTGTTAGTACATCCCCTTCTAAACCTTCTCTCTGGACTTCCTTTAAGGAAGTAAAACACATGCAAGTGAAGACTTACTCCTGACAGCTGAGGAACATGTCCAATCATTTTTGCAGATTGATGATATGGTATTCATCACCAATGAATTCGACTGTACTGTTATCGAAAAAACTGAAGTTTTTCATTGTTTTTTTATGTGGTATCTGTGGCAGGGTTATTCGTATCATCACTACTGCACATTACTGAAAATCAGTCCTAAATTAATAGTGCTTGATTTTAAAATAATGGATTCACAGACAGTGAAAGATTTGGATGACAACGTATTAGGGCATTCAAAAATTAATGAATACATTATTAGGAAAAAGGACTGTTAAATGCTGACAAACACACTGAGAGTGATAACAAGTAATTGAGGAAATCCATACATTGCAGATGTCAGGGGCTGGAAATGACATTTAGGAGTGCGTCCATTTGTAGCTGTTCTGCTGTTGTATTCTCTCCTCAGGCAGCCACCTCCAGCCAGCATTAGTAGAATGTCCGACCACAACTGCTCTTACGAGCTGTCTTTACAGCCAACAACCCCATTAAAAAGCATTTAGGGACAGTTGGAATATTTCTTGTGAAATTTATCCACTGGTGTAACAGGCATAGTTTGCTGTGTGGGTTTACTTTCTGCCTTGCTGTTGCATGTCAGCATGCATTTTCCAGGGCTATGGGGTCAAAGGCCCTCAGCTGGTGCGTAGTGAGTGGAACATGCAATTTTCCACTATGGCAGGAGCAGGGCTTGCTGGTGAGTGCTCCTCTCCTCAGGTGGTCATGCTAGTGAATTCCTGGAGCTGCTTAGCATTTTAAGCAGCTTATATTAACTATCTCATCTTTGACTTTCCTGTGAAACACAGAGATAAGCACCAATAAGAACATTAAGGAAGTATAAAAATCATCCCAATGTAGAATTGTTCACCAGCAGTAAATGGATCTAGGCATGATTCTTGAAAATAAAAGTCATATATGTTCCAGAGTATAAAACAGGCACAGAGGTAGAGAGAAGTGTAAATAATGTCAGAAAAAACTTCTACGTATAGCATACAACTTCTGATCTCATGATCAGAATGATCATGATACTCTGCCTTGGCTTTAATATTCCTTGTCTATCACAGCAACATTATTGCATTTTTAAATCTGAACTCAAATCCTATAATAACTTATTAGACACAGACTTCCTCCCTGATATCAGAGTGATCCTGTCTGAGCAGAAGTCTAGCTTCTATCATGGGTATTATGTTAATATATATTGCATTAAAACTGATACAGGTAAAAGGATTATAAGCAAGCTCTGGAAAAATTAATAAATCAAAGAAGCAAGGCTGCCATTTACCCTGTCCTAATTCCAGCTTTATAGGGACAGTTTTAAAATTCACAGTCTGAAGACATAGCTTTTCCCTGATTTTAGCCTTATTTAGCCTGCAGGAAAGGTGAAAATACTGAAGGGGAGGCCACCTCTTAGGCCTCACTGCTGGCAGCACCAAGCAGCAAAACCTTTCCAGCTACAGAGAGGCCCTGAGACGTCACTGCCAGGGGAATGGCACTCGTACATACACAGTTTGTCCCTCAGGTGAAAGCAGTGCAGAAATGATGTGGGCTTCATGCAGGTGTTGTCTCTGAAGAGCCCGATTTGCCAGCATCGAGAAGTCTTGCCCAAGCTGCTTATAACTAAAATACGGGTATATTTTCACCAAGTCAGCAGAAACCTCATCCAGGAGCCCAAGGCAGCCAATTTTCTCTGCCAGATTCAAGTACATTGGAGGCACTAAAGAATTTCAATGAAATAGAACTAAGACAGATTTAATGAGTGAAGGAACATACCCTTTTCTAATCATGTTTCCAAAAAAAAAATCACCAAAAAAACCCAGACAAAAACAAAACAAAACAGAACAGAACAAAAAGAAAGAAAGAAACACCTAAGTTTTTGTGGAACTGCTTCCAAAAAGTCCTGTTCTGAACTAACTCTAGTCTGGGAGGATATCAACCCACATTTCCAAGTTTAGTGGAGTTAACATAAACTAAGCACATTTTACACTGAAAAGCATCAGGCAGCCTAAAGAGGCTGTGTTTCTTCAGTCAATAACATACTATCAAGTTAAGAAGACAGATGCGGAAAACAAGTGGAATTAGGGGTCCTAGTGCTTTTATAATTCTCAGGCCTTCTTTTCTGGAGTATAAGGCCCTGAACATGACAGAAACATTTAGACTTCAGTGTAAAGTACATCCTACAATTACTAATGTCATCTAGTTTAATTTCTTCATCATACAAGGGTAATGGACAGTGAAAACGGGCAGGCTATTGTTATGGCATTCAGCATGCTGGCTTTAAAATATCTACAAGCACTATGTTAAACATGATTTCTATTTAATTAATGTAGAGCTGAATCTATCATACCCATCACCCAAGCACCTCTGCTGCTAAGCAATTTGCTTGTACTGCCTTCTCATAGAAGAAAAGCTATTGCTAAAGTAGCCATGCTGACATGAGATATCATTTTAAAGGGAAATAGCCTGTACTGCAGAGCCACTTTGAATTGTTCCATTTCATTTTTCTTACATTTTCAGATGATAAAGGCATTTCTGGGTGCGTTAAATGTAAACCATTTACAGAAAGGAATATGAAATTCAGTCTTCCTTTGGGATAATATGATATGATTTTGCAATTCTTTAAGCAATGCCTAAAAGGTCAAGCAAGTGTGAAAATTGTAAAGGTAACTCATCAGAAATAGGAAGATCCACAGTAGTCAAATGGAAAAAACAGCAAAAAGGTATAAAAGATGCACTGGATAACTTTTATGATAAGTGTAATTTCTGGTAGATTAACTGAGCTATTTATACATGAAGATCTGTGAAAATCAAGAATAATTTTTCTGTGAACTTCAAAATTATTTTTGAAATAATTTTTAAAATACATTTAAAAACATTTTTTTGCATACTGTCTTGTATACTTAACAGCCATTGTGCTTTTATTACCAGTCCTTTTCAGACAATAGTTTATTCAAAAAACTCCACAGAACAAGGTTGTTTTCTGGAACAGTCAGCTGCAGAGGATGAGAGATCAACCTGACCAAGGTAATTTCCTAATCTACTAGAACAGAAGTAGACGCAATTGCAGAGCTAGAAGATGCTGAGGATATACCTAAAAAGGTGTATGGTCTGTCTGGAATAAGAGGTGGATGAAATGAGGGAGACCCTAAATGGTGTTTTCTTGCAATTAAAAGAATGTAGTGACTGGCCTCCTCTGCTCAATGGCTTCATTGTCTGGAAGCACTTGGGATCTGGGTGTCTGCAGAAACAGAATTCTGATGGCCACTGGCAGGGGGCTGCTAACCTTCAGTTTTGCCTTCAGCTACCCCTCACTTCATCTATGGTACCTTGCTCAAACTCTGAAGGAACAGCAGTATGCTGTAAGCATCCTCTTAAATATTCTCTTGCTCAAGGCAACAGAATTTCCACAGCCTTTGCTCTGTAACAAGAGAGTAGGCTCAAATTAAACCATACCTCTTCCCTGAGAAAATGACAAAAATGCTGAAATTAAGAAACTTCTTTTCTTGCCAGTGGCCCAGAACGTCTGACAGCCGCAGAAAAGTGTAACCTAGCAGAAGCATTCCTGAATAGCTGAAAACTGCTTCTTTTCCAAACATGGAAAAATAACATGAAAAACGTTTCTTTTCTGACATTGTATAACAAGAAAAGAAAATCATTTCACATCACTGTTGTGTCTCAGGGGATTGCTCTGAAATCGATGATTCTGGCAGCTTTCGTACTCTCGGTGCTCATCCAATTTAACCTTAATTACACATTTTAGCTATGCAGCTTAGAGAGCAGTGACTAAAAGTTATAAATCTTGTAGAACAGCAAAAAAAGACTATGATTATGTGAGCTAAATACTGCTTGGCAAGTATGTGGCTGACTGATATTCATCTTCCAGCTGGGATCTGATGGCTTCTTTGAACGAAGAAACAGTCAGTTAGTCTGTCACCCTGTTTTATTCCCTTTCTCCACTTCCATGCTAGTTGTTTCCACCAGCTGAAAGACTGAAAGTTATAACACAGCTGCTTATTGCCTAGAACAAAAGGGCAAAAAAATCATTTAAAAATTTTCTGCGTTCCCCTTTCCACTGGAGGCCACGAGGAAAAAGAGATTTCCAGCAAGCCCTAGAGATAACTTCTTTTTGAACCAATAGAGGCAGAGATAAAAAATCTTGGTCAACTGACAGTCTACAGGGGAAAAAAATGACTCTCTCCTCTTAGAAAAAAAGGAAATCCTACTGTGTCTTCTTAAATGGCCCATCCTGGAGCAACCCTTTAAGAGAATACTGTCTCCTGAGCTATTACTTTTTGAAATTCTTCCAAAGCACTTCATTAACTTGGCTCTCTCCCTTCCGGCAATTCATGCATCAATTGCCATCTTATACTGCATAATTTTGTCCTGCTGCATGTTTTTTCCTTTGGAATTATGTTCTGCTGTAATCTGTGTTAGTTTCTGCAAGAAACTACTGTACTAATTTGCTGCTTTGACACAATCCCTTTCTCGTTAAATGAAGGTCAAGAGCAGACATTTTTTTCTACATGATTCTATTCAATTGCTCTTCCTTTCCATATTGATTCTGTGAAGGGATTCCAATTACATTATCTTTTCTTGGGATATACTGAAGCAGATGACAGACTCCAGCCTTGCAGGTATCCTCTGGACTAGTGGGTCTCATCGAAGTAACAAGGGCATAGTTTTCTATGGTATAGTTAAGATGTACTAGTCTGTCTTCATATTAAGAGAATCATCGGTACTCTTCCTTACAAGTCGTGTATCCTTCAGTTCTTTGTTTGCCTTTTTTGTAAAACTATCCTTGGAATAGTGAGAATGGTATTTCAGAGCTCATCATTAAAGACATTGTAGCAAAATAATAAGAAGAAAAACCTGGACCAAAGATCTGATCTTATAAATTTTAAACTATTTTGTACACAACAGATTTTAGACTTCCTAACTGTATAGGTTTTCCTGATAAATATGTTTAATTTACACTGAGTTTATATTGTTGAAGTACTAGTAGACTTCTTAAGTGTTTGTCCACATTGCCTTTAGATTTTAGATCAGGGATTGAGTTTTTGAGGGAAATTTTTCTATTATCTCTTTGCAGACTGTTTTACTTTTGGGTGAGCCTAGCCTGGAAGATGACTCCCAGGAGTGCACTTAATAATGGATACTTACCGCAGAGTCTCAGTTTAGAGGAAAACTAAAGTAGAGTCCCTGGGAGATGAGAATCACACATTTTCTAGTGAAGATAGAAAATCCTTTCAAAAGCAATGTTTTTTCCTTCACATCTTTTCACATCACACCACCCAGCTTACTAACACAGACGCAGCCTTTTCCTATGCAGTTTAACAGCACAAGCTATATGAACTGTTACTTCACTCTACAGTTTCTGTAGTACTTTCATATTTACACACAAGTATTTGATAGGGAAAAGAAGGAAACAAATGAAATAGTAGGAAACAAATGAAATAGTAGGAAACAAATGACATGAAAAGTAAAAAATTGCAGATGAGTTCCACTTTTATGGACCAGGCAGTTGTTTCCCCCTCCACAGAGTCCAGTAAGTTTTTACTTATTAAATAGAATGAGATCTAATGTGTCTAATATTCTATATAAATGGGAAAGGAATATTAAATCGAGCTCTGTAAAGAAAGGAGATTACAGGAGAAAAAGGAACATCTGAACAAGACAACATGACATAAAAGCATGTTGTAAAGGAAGATCAAATAATACATATAGCAAGCAGTATATAGTTTGTAAAATACAAAGTCTGAAATTAAAATCCTTCCAGTAGCCTTTCTTTTAAAATGTCATGTTCTTTTCTAGAATATTGTTGCTCACTTACACTGAGGAAAAGTCCAGGAACAGAAAATTGAGAATGCAGATACTGCAAAAGAGCTGGTTGGTGGTCTTATCAGCTGAAAAGTGAGTATCTGCAACAAATAACTATTCAATCAAGTGAAACCATTTTCATGTGGTAAAATTCTTATAATTGCAATTCCTAATCATATAATTGGACAGATTGAGTGACTGTCCCACAGAGGATTTTAAATACAGCTTTTAATAAATGCTATATACAAATCACTACAACCATAAGTCATTGTAGTTTCCCTGCTGGCCCGGTAAAAAGAAATGGTCAACATCATGAATATTATAACAGAGTTTTATTTCTAAATCTTTATACTCTTATTCACTTTCTCTCTCCAAGGACTGACAAACAATACAATGAACGATTTCAATGCTGAAGAACTTCTGTGAGTAAATAAAGCAGTATAGAATGAGGACTGCTAGCTACTCTGAAGTAAAGGTGAAATTCCTTAAGGGTGAAGGATTCGTATAGAAGTCACAAAGTCGATGCCATACAAGAAGGATGTGAAAAGGAAAGGTTTGCCATTATCACTGCCCTGTGCTGACGTCAGTTCTGTGCATATTTGGTACAGTCTTTAGTTAATTTTGGTTATTCTGGCAACTGATCTATGGACCCAGTTTTAAGCACTATGAACATCATTTGTCTTTCTCATGGATGAGATTCCGAAACACTCTTACTTCTTGGAAGGGTTCCAGTCTAACTATAGAGAATATTTCTGTGACAGCTCAGTTCAAAAATCTTGAACTTAGAAAATGGTCAAAGGTAATTGATGAAATTACATTAATTTTATTTTATTAAATTAGAAAGTATTTATTTTTATGCTACACACATAACATTGTATATGAAATTTTATTTACTTATTTTTAGACAACATTTAAAAAGTTCACCAAGAGTCTTTTACGCAAACATAAATATGTCTACATATGTAGACATATTTTCTGGATTTAAGAAAACACATGTAAATGTCACACTCACATATACACAGTATCTCCAGGTTCACAGGCACACATCTGTGGATCCTGTGAGTGTTGGCCCAGCCCCTCTGTCTGCCCAGTGCCCTTGCCCAGATCCTGGCCCCTCTCACCTGCGCCTTGAGTCCCCTACTCATCTGTTATGCCTTGACTACTAGGTTTGTGTCTCTGTACAGTTTTGTTTCTCCCTTTATTTATTATCTCCTTTACATTGTACATATTGTCCTTGATCAGATAACCTTAATGAAGCAGATGCTCTCACCTTCCATGTGGCTCTACAGTACCCTCATCTCCTCATCTCCAGGGTGATTTGTGAGTTCTGGGAAAGCAGAGCCTGGCAGAACCACCTGCCTCAGGACTTCTCCTTATGATAGACATGGCTCTGATTGTTGTAAGTAAAATAATATGATCACTATTTTTTGTTTTAATTTACTTTTTTGAATAATGATACTGCACTTAAAAACTGGCTGGTATGCAACAGAGCCAAGGAACTTGCTTCTATTCTAGGAACATGAAACACATATGAAGGGAAAAACAATGCAGCACCAGGGGGTATCCCTGTGTTGTATTTAAAGGGTTTTTAAGCATGTCTGAGCCTTGGTGAATGTGAAGTTTCCCTTTCCTGTAGTCCTGTGAGTCCAGATGTTTTTTTTTCCATTTTACAGATGGGCAAGACATAGGAAAAGAGCACACGGTGATTCAGGTCTGTCAGAGACTAGTATGTTTCTCTCCATACTCATCATGTTATCAAACCATCCCCCTTTTCTCTTCCCAGGAAAGTAAGAAAAACCCTCATTTTACAGCTCATGCACCTTATTAGTCCTTTATTCTTCAACTGAGATCATGAGCTAATTGGTCAAATGTTCCACATCATGACACAACTTTTCAGCTGGTAATCAGTGTTCAGTGGTTAGTGGCTACTTTACCTAGGTACCTTGCAAATCACAGAATCATCAAATGGTTATCTAGAGAGGCATAGAGATGCCATTTTGCTTCAGTTCTTCAGCAATGATAAATTTTAAATGTTTGCAAGTGGTGGCACTCACTATTTGTGTGTAGTACAGATTCATTAATAAAATCTAGTATTTCAGATTCAGACTTGTCAGTAACTCTGAAGACAAAGCTCAGCTCTATCAAAGCCATTAATGTTGCATGGGACCACTCTCTGAAATGGCTTTTAATAAAATCTTCAGGTGACACTACAGACTTTTAGGATTTCTCCCAACTGCCACTTTTCCAAGGTTAGAGGAATTCCATTTTAATGTTAAGGGAATTTAACAAAGGCTTAATTTTTACTCTCTGTTTCGATTTAAAACAACAGTTTTCATTCCTTTCTCTTCACAGATGTTTCTATTAATATTTTATGACATGTAGCTATTGAAGGATGTAGATTCTGAGGTTTTTTTTGAATTTACTTATATTCCTCTGTCACTTATTACATTTCAATACTGATTTTGTAAGCACTTCAAAGAAATCTGGCTTGGTTGTCAACTTTCCTTCCTATACTCTTTTGCTGATCTGCTGTGTTTGCTTTTTCTGAAACAGAACACATGCTTCCAGCTGTTACTATAAAAGACAAAGGAAGTACAAACCATGTTCCTCTTTGTTGGCACAGTAAGTCAAAACTGTCTAAAACTGCTGTTGAACTTCCAAATAGATAAAGCTATTAAGTTAAAAAAAATATTACATACATTGTATATTATCTCATTTTTAAAAATAATTTCTTCCTTCTCTAATTAAATAACAGTTGAGAAAGATCCTAAGGCTTGCAGAATGCCTTCCGTCCTAAGGTCATTGTAACATAGGCTTCAAAGTTAGCATGGGTGTCTAAAACTGTAAATCTTGTCTGGTCTTGCAGAATGTTTGCAATTTTTCTATGTAACCTTTCAAAGTCACTGTGGTATTATATTTTAAATATAACTATAAACTTTCATCAGGATGTTTTATTGTTTCATTGAGGAATCCAGTGTTATGTCAATGAGCAACACTATTATCATGGTGTTATCGTTGCTAAGTCTAAAGATCACATCTTTTACATCTTCAATATTCTCTAGATTTGTTAGGTTGTTACAATAGAGAAAAAATGTACTTTTTCTTTCCCGGGCACCAGCACATATTCTGGACTGGCTGGCTGGAAAGCACCTCTGCTTGTGTCCTGGTGGACACCAAAATATCCCTGAATATGCAATGAACCCTCATGGCAAAGGATAAAATCATCCTGAGGAATAGTGTTACCAGTGAGTTTAGGGAGGTTATCCTTCACCTCTGCAAAGGTGAGGGGAAGTGCTCGATCTGGTCCTGGGCTCCTCAGTACAAAAGAGATGTGGACATACTGGACTGTGTCTAGCAATCCAGCCCCTTTTGTCCCCTGTCCCTCACAAAGGTGATGAAGGGACTGGAGCATTTCTCGTAAGAGGAAGTGCTGAGATAGTCAAGACTGTTCAGCCTGGACAGGTGAAGGTCGAGAGGGGATCTTAGCAATCTGTGTAAATACTTTATGGGAGAAAATGAAGAACACGGAGCCAGACTCTCCTCAGTAGTGGTTACTGACAGAATAAGAGACAATGGGCACAAAGCAAATAGCAGCGAACTCAGTTTGAACACAGAGAAAACATTGTGCTACTGTGAATGGTCAAAAATTGGAATTTGTTGCCCAGAGAGGCTGTGAACTCTCCAAACATGGAGATAACCAAAATCCAGCTGGACACAGTTATGGACACTATTGTACAAAGATAATCTCAAGAAGTCTCTCTAAAGTTGCTTGTTACAGTACTACTGAGGTGTAGAAATTAGTGTATTTTAAACTTTCAGTCAGTACATATTTCTCTTGGAGAGTCTACATCCTCTGTGCAGATATGGATTTGCATATATGTACATGTTTTAGGAAAAGAACATATGGTTGAAATAGAGCAGAAGATAAGAATGTGTGGCAGTTTATTTTCAAGAAATGTATCTTTATCTGGTCTGCCTCCAGAAATACAAAAACAAATAAACAACAACAAACAAACAAGCAAACAAACAGAGAAAAACAAAAAGGACTTAAGAAGGTGAAATGCTTAGTTAACTGAATCAGCCTAGCAACATCCCAAGAATATTCGAAGTTGCTACTCTTTAGGACCTTCTGCTTCTTCTTTTCCTTATGAAGGTAATAATTTCCTGTATAGCACACTAGTAATAGCTCATTATTCACTTTCACTGCATTAACTTATCTTCCTTGAAAATAAATGTGCGCTGTGTTTTTTCAATCCTGTCAATTACTCACCCACTTTTTTTACAGGAATCACTCTGCTATCAGAGCAGAGTTACGTGGAGGAACCATTTTGCTCTTCTGATTCCCCTCCATGGGAAGACTATCAAAGTCTAGCTTTCAGTAAACTGAAAATCCTACCAGCTTTGTTTTTAAATCACATTGGATAAATTGCAAGCTATCAAGATAGATGAGTCTTAAAAGCTATTTTTCTGTCACCTGGGTATTACTGTAATCTTGCAACAAAATTCAAAAACTACCCTTACACTTAGTGTAGACAGCATATTCTGCAGAGTGCATTGCAATATAAAGTAAACAAGGTAAGCCACTGGTAGTGGAGTAGTTCATGCAAAATACTCATAAAAAATCTGGAATCATTACAACTTTCATCATATCACTAACAAATTTCAATTGATTTGTAAGGAAACTTTTTTTTCTTTTGTAATCAGTCTCACTCAGTATCAACTCTGCACCATATTCTGCTTGGTGGTATCATGATAAATGTATGACCGCAATACATCAGTAGAAATGTTTCAGTGTAATGGACATATAATCCATGAAAAAAATTTCTCTGAGATATCATGATCTTGGAAAAGTTAGATATTAATGGTGCCTAGGGAGCTGTTATGATCCAGTTTGCTAAAAAGAGCATTCAGATTAATTAGATTCAGGGCCATTCTACTTTAAAGAGTGACTTACACTTGATCTAATATGATACTCTAACTCCCTTCATATAAAGTTAATTTGAAATATTGTGGAGACTTATTAAAGGAGTCTTTAGGTGTATAAGCATGGCGAGGATGGCTACATACACTGTAATTTTTAGTTAAAACTGTATGTGCCAGGAGGACAAAATCTGAGCATGAACCATTTATGATTTCATTCAGTTACTATTTTAACTTCTATTTTATTCTTTTTCTTACTACTTTAAAATATTTTCTGGGAAGAAGTTAACATTTTGTCAGCAATTTGTTTTTATAAATATCGCTATAGATAAAAAAAACATATAATGCATTTAGTAACTGATTTGCAAACAATCTAATGCATACTTTATACAAAACCTCTTGCATGACATCCACTGTGCAAGAGGCTGATTTCTGGAAAAGGGTTGTAAAACCCTGCAATTATAATCAGGTTATGAATGATGTTCTCACTTAATTACAAATCCTGATTAGAGTCTTCAATGCTAGGTTCTTTTTAATATTAAGATTAAATAATGAGCTCCATAAAAGCCATCCAGTTTGCCTGACCTTTATCTAACACTGGGTCAGTGTAAGTGTGCCTTTTATGAGTCTGTTAGCTCAATCTATGTGTCGACTGTATTTGAATTCCATTAATAGATCTGCTGCCAGAACACAGTCTAATAAAATAAGAAATGGGCAGAGACTGGCAAAAAAAAGGTTATTTTCACAGTCTTATGACCTAGAAAAGTATCCTAAGGGAAGGCCACAAAGTAAATTGGGGAATTTTCAGACATATGTCTAGGATGTCTAGTCAGAAATGCTTGAATTTAACGACAAGTAAGAAGGCAGTGGAGAAAATTATAATTATTCATCTGTAATAATCCTCCTTATAATTAAAATCTATTTTTAATCTGCCTAAATTCCTTGTTTTAATTTTAAGATTCATAAATTTATACATTTTATTAGACCCCAAAATTTAATACTGTAATCTGTCTACTGGAAAAATTATCCTTGAGTATTTTATGAGAATTCATAAAAAATTCACTAAAAAAAAAAGAAAAAAGTATCAGAAAAGGCCAGTTATCAGAAAAATCCAGTTACGCTGTTTTTCACAACCATTTCAACAATAAAGTTTAGCCTGCATGAACTTCTATGGAAAATGAACAGCCAGGTCACAGGCAGGTAAGTACTGGCAACAAAGCTGACATGTACTCACATGACATCTGCTTCAGGAATGGTATCATTTCATAACAAAGAAATATTACCAACACTGAATATAGAAATATTTTTGCAGAAAATTTCAGGTAAAATGCCTGCAATATTCCAACCCAAATTTCAAAAAGTCATTTTCAAATGCTACTATCAGTTTTTCTGATGACTGAGATTAAAATTGCTCTTGCTCTATTTCTGAAAGTTCTCTGGCCTTTACTTCCCTCTTAGAAAGAAGCAGTGAATATGAAGTCTATCTGGCAAGTTTGACACAAGTCACTGAGCTGCATTTCCATTAAGTATTGTTGAAATATGTCCCAAACTGAAACATTTATTCTTTTTTGCTTTCTTTTTTTTTTTCCAGTGGAGCTTAAAATATTTATTTAAATGTGTTCAATGTTTTCAACAATAACAACAAAAAGAGCTATACCTTTTTTCATAATAGTTGGAACTGTAAAAGCAAAAATCAAATAATCTGATTTGGTGAGGAAGTATAAGCCAGCCATAGCACAAAAACCGTGATATTAAAAGGATGATCAAGGTCTTGTTTCAGAAAGTGAGAGAAACAAAGCAATGCTCTTATCATTCCTAGGAGTAAGTAGAAAATTGTTCAAAACACAAACTGCCCTATAAGAACTTGTAAAAAACATTTTTGATAGCAAGGCTGGCTGTAGGAAACATAAAACTGTTTTTCCCATTGATTTAATATTGGTTCAAAGCACTAAAATATGAAAAAATAAAGTGTTTTCCTCATGACAACCTGTGCCAGGCCTTTGCTTAGGCACAAAATATTCTCTGTATCTAAACCTTTTATTTCAAAACATATTTGTGGTCGTAAAACTTTGCAGTGCCTTGCAATTGTAAAACTTGCAATTTTATCCTGTAGTTCTTAAGATTTATGGTCAGATTTTATGTGTTAGCCAAGATGTGTGCTGGAAAGCTGATCCTGCCATAAAATTCAGGGGAAA